>JAMKCH010035255.1:0-29245 GCA_023653785.1 Ophioderma brevispina | reverse complement strand
GGGTTTTACGCTGGCCACAAAAGTGGTCAACACCTGCCCACAACCTAATTCCGTACATAAATATTACACAAAAAAATAATTCTTCGAACGTGAATGACATTAATGTTTCTAGAAACAACACCTTTGGAAAACAAACTCCTTTGTAATCTAGGCAGGGTGTTGCCAAGTTTTAAGGGTCCCATTCTTAAGGTACTGCCCATAAGGTTCAATCTACAATATGGTCAAAAATCAATTTTGTACATTTATAAGCTAAGTGCAGAACAAAATGTCTGATTGAATTTTGTAAAAATATAATGTCAGGAAAGTTTCCATAATGAGATGATTGTATGATCAACTACAATATCAGGTTTTTCAGTGAAGGATGACGGGTGGTGCTTATTTTAATGATGTTACTTTTAATAACCATGTCACAGGAAGCCCCGGGAGTGCAACTGAACACGGTCTAATATAAAATTTGGTCTATGTTCAAACCTAGTTAATATCTACGTGGTCAATAAATCATTGGTGTAAACCCCAAAATAGTTGATTTAAAATTTAAATATTAAAACCAAGATGGATATTAGACCAGATGGGACAGTAGACCAAATGTGATTATTAGACCAAATGGGCATTAGGCCAAGGTGTATTAAGCCAAATGAATATTAGACTAGCTGAATGCTTAGACCAAAGTGGATATTTAGACCAATGCATATAAGACCAGATCGGATGTGAGACCACATCGGATATTAGACCAAATGGATATTAGGACCGATGATAATAAGGACTACGGCTATTAGACTAACTGGTAATTAGCCTAAATGGTTATTAGACCAAATGGTATTAGACCAATTGGGGTTAGACCAAAAATGGCCAAATAGGACCAATTGGAATTAGACCAAATGGCAAGTCACCCCTCGCCCATGGACGCTTATTGAAAATACCTTACCTTTGTTGAAAAGAAATGCTTATTGGGGTATTTTATGACGCGATGGGCTATTGTGTTTGCAACGTCAAAGACAGAGGATTGCGTTATTCATGGAACCTGCTTCACAATGCCGGAGAAGTGCCACGTAATAGGATTTCGGTTGCCCCAGCAATCGGTCCAACCAAATCACAGGGCAGGGGCGGCATGCCGTACAATGAAAGATTTGAATTCCCCGCCTTATAAGCCCCGTATTTTGTTGGACCGATGCCGGGACAACGAATCCTAGTACGTGGGCACTTCTACAGCGAATTGGGGGCGAATTTGAAGCCTGGATGAGTCTTCAACATCGTAATTGAATAAAACAGGAATATACAGGCCGCTCTGATTGGTTCCCGTAAATAAACACCCCACTACCACTCCAATACAATGATCGGGGTGGGCGGGGTAGTTTCTGGTGCTGCCATGAAATAGATTAGGGAAAAACGGAGTTAAGATAAGAATTAGGAAGCGTGCGATTGCTCAACATCTCTGTAAAATGGGTTTAAGAGCTACTAATTCCCTTAAGGAAAATTTTAATAATGTTGAGATTAGGAATACGATCCGCCGGGTATTAGGCCTAACAAAAATAAACGTTTGTTTCTTTCCTGGAAACCAGGACCGACAGTGCCGGTCGCCACTTCTTTCTGGGGGGGGGGGGGGGGGGGGGGGGGAGGGGAAGGGGATGTGATTTTTTGGGGGGAAGCGACTTATTTGTAGGGGGAAATTTTGAGGTTTATCCATTTTGTGTTTTTAAGTAAAATTTTTTTTCATTTTTTGGGGGCGAAATAGCTGATTTTTGTAAACTATTTATCATCATATTTCTTCTTGGCCAGGGTTTGTGGGACAAGAAAAACAACGCCGACCCTTTAAAAACATGCGCCCGGTTATCGTTAACCCATTTTGGAAAAAAATCTCCGACCGGACTGCATGTTTAATATTAAACACTACAAATAACGATTTTACGGACATATCTAGGTCACGAATGCATCACAAAAAGCGGTTTGATGAACATGGCGCGGTCTATTAAGGTCCATGGGCCGATCGCTAGGCGACCGAAATAAACCCTGTTTTTACGGGCCCGACCGACCCTGATGTTTCAGTTGTGCATATTTTTTTTTTTAGTTTTACAAAAAATCATGTAAAATCAGCCTGTTTTAGACCAGACGCCATTTTATCAATTTGGCAAAATTATTTTTAGAAAATTTGTTTGTAAAAAATTTTTAATTTTCAAAGAAATCAGGGGTTTTTTTTCATATTTTGGGTATAAAAAATCAAGGATATTTAAAAAAAACAGAAAGGAAAACCAAAAAATAAAAAGAAAAAATTCGCCCCCCCGCGACCGACCGACCCTACTCGAAAGGGCCGCTCGCCCGTAAACCGTGTAAAACAGGGGGTTTTCTTTTTTGTCGCCTAATAGCCTCGTCCCCAGAAATCAGATGTTACCGGAAGAAGTGGTCAAATATATTGAGGTCTATCTGAAATTTGGAAAGAAAGATAATTTTTCTCATTACCCTGTGAATCTTAGGGCTAAATGAGGTTTGGTTTTGAAATTATGAGCAAAATGGACCCCATTTTGGTCGACCAACAGTGTCTATGGGAGCTTTTAAAAAATTCACGTTTTCAGCCTATTAACTCATAAAACACAAGCGGCCGGGCACGACTAATAATTAACCGCGCAAATCGCAGTTCAGCTGGCTCTGAAGTTTCAATCTCTTAGTCTAAAATAATAGATAAAAGTCGTGGCGAAGTGGGATCGAACCCCACGACCTTTTGATTATAAGACGAGGCTAGACACCAACGCCACGCAACTCAAGTCGACAGAAGGCCCGTCTTGCCGAACTTAAAAATAAATCTCAAGCTTCGGGTGTTGGAGGCATGGCAATTGAAACTAAATCCAATCTACAGAATTATTGTACGCGTTGGTTATAATCAATACAGTGGTGAATAGATGAGTTGATCAATCTCAAACTGGGTTTTAACATCCAGCTTTGTCTTCAAACAAATGCATGATCTATTCCGTCGCGTTAAAATTGCTTGTTTAAACAATTAGATTATGACCTCGCCCCTGTTCAATTTTGATTCAGCTTTGACGAGCTATATTCTATGCACGATAATAACTTTGAGTTTCTTGATATGGTTAAGCATGTGATGTCCAAGAACAAAAGTTAACCGATTTTCCGAATTACTTCCTTTAATATATCTCTGGTCATTTCTCAAATGGCTCAACTTCGCCCAATAAAGAAATGTATTCAACACTTCAGACCAACGATTATATTTCGTATTGTATACTAAAACTCCCACATTCCCTCGCAAATATAAAGAATAACGCAATGAAACATTAGCATTTTTTAATTTAATGGAAAATATGCTTGTAAAAGAAAATGAAAATATAATATCCAATATTGACATTTGAATTGCATTTCGTAGAAATGATCACTAGAGACGTTACAATTCGACAAATTCGATAAAAGCGATATTTTGCTAAAGGGTGGGATGGAAATATCGTTGTTTTACAAATATTGATGTTACAGATCACCAGAGTTTAAATTGTATGACGAAGTGAGGAGGCAGTGATCAGTCCTGTCAGATAAAGTCGGATAACCTACGTTAAATCAAAGGCATAATCTCACAAGTTCTATCTACTGATTTCATTAATGGGATAATCCGCTTTCTTGACTCTCATAATGCGTTCACTCTCCATCTGTCAAGTCGACAGGGGGAGTGGGAGCTTGGTCTCGGTGCCCGTAGCAAGTCAAATACTATTTTTGCTCTGATCTCTACAAATATGCTTGACATGTACCATTTGTCGTGCCCAAATAAAGATGTCTTAAGTACACTGACCAAGAAACTTGGGAGCTCTAAATCTGGTGATTTCATGTTGACTAAGTCGGGCATTTCATTCACGAATCTGTTCGTGGACCAAACTGGAACAGTTTATCAGAGTTTTCTGTTTTTTTCTTTTCTTATCCGCAGATCATCTTATGTATCAATATTCCAAAATGTCAGCGGCCCAAGCACGGACGACTGGTTTTGAATGGGCTTCACCCCCCTTGGGGATGCGACATCAAAGTTTACAAATTGCAACTTAGCACCTGGTCTACTGACATGATCGAGGTGCGAAGGGGGACATCACATACCGCTATACACACTATTCAAGGGCTATTTATATGATTGAGCGGAAGTTCACAAAGCAAAGCCCTACAGGTGCTCACGCATACCTCCGGACAGCGCTTTGTTCCTTACACCCGCGGTGATGTCCAAATGGTTAAATCTTCTATACAAAAATATGTCGCTTAAACTTCACAGAATACAAATTACAATACATACTTGATTATGTCCTTTTAAGAGACGATGACACAATATGAAGATTGGTCACTGACCGACCAAGATCTTCTGGTCCGCCGATTCTGGTCCGCTACATCAATAGTCCTTCCTACCTCGTATGTATAATACCAAAGAACACCGCACACGTCATTTGTTATAGTACCAGGACGATGGACAGATCATTTGCAACTTTGAGGGTAAAAGGGTCAAATTTCAAATAGATTTGTAGGTAAAATCCATCTATATGTTTTGAAATTTTAAATCATGTTGGGTAATTTCGTGATACACACCGTTTACCTTTCACGCCCCACCCGTCCCCCCCCTTCACCCCCCCCCTACAACCTTACTTATCTAATAGGAATTAAAAAACCGAGGGTTAAGCTAATTGAATGGACAGTAATATCAATTGACCACTGAAACCCCTTGCTGTCTCATATGTGAAACAAAGTCTCAAATGACAGATTAGTTGGGGAAAGCTCTTACTTCCATGAATATGAAGATAGCAGCAAGAGCTCAGTTGGCATTTCCTCAACGTATTCCAACAAACCAGGTGGTATGGCTCCAATATTGGTGAACACCCACTCGAGGAGGCAGACACCTTGACCAAAGCATGTACTTGATGCGTCAAGACTGACGGAAACATCAGGGATATAGATATATAATTCGCCAGACACGGATGTCGTCATGTACCTCCATGGTTGTGTTCAATTGACAGCATTCCAGGCGAGCTTCACTTTATCACCGGGAAAAGGAAAACAAAGGCACACAGTTGACATACGTGCAAAGTGTGCAGCAGTTGGAAGCGACAAAAATAGGTCTACTAGGCCTGCACGCTTTAGAGGTACTGATGTGGGGAGGAAAATTTGCTGGTCATTCCTCAAATGGCTCAACTTCGCCATAAAGAATGTATTCAACACTTCATACCACGATTATATTTTTCGTATTTGTATACTAAAACCCCACATTCCCTCGCAATAAAAATAACGCACTGAAACATTAGCTTTTTTAATTTAATGGAAAATATGCTTGTAAAGAAATGAAAATATACTATCCATATTTCATTTGAATTGCATTTCGTAGAAATTATCCTAATGACGTTATCAATTTCAACGACAAAATCGATAACAGGCGATATTTGCTAAGGTGGGATGAAAATCGTCGTTGAAACAAAATATTGATGTTACAGATCACCAGAGTTAAATTGTATGACGAAGTGAAGATCGAGGCAGTGATCAGTCCTGTCAGATAAAGGTCGGATAACCTACGTTAAAATAAAGGGCATAATCTCTCTCACAATTTCATCTACTGATTTCAAATAATGGGGGTATACTCCGCTTTTTCTTGACTCTCATAATGCGTTCACTCTCCATCTGTCAAGTAGACAGTGAGAGTGGGAGCTTGGTCTCTGTGCCCGTAGCAAGTCAACTACTCTTTTTGATCCTGATCTCTACAAATATTCTCTACTTGTACCACTTTGTCTTGCCCAAATAAAGATGTTTTAAGTGCACTGACCAGAAACTTGGGAAGCTCTCTAAAACTGGTGATTTCATGGTGCTAAGTCCCGCATTTCATTCACGAATCTGTTCGTGGACAACATTGAACATTTATCAAGTTTTTCTGTTATCCCGCAGATCACTCTTCCTGTTCAATTTCAAAATGTCAGCGCCCAGCACGGACGACTGGTTTTGAATGGGCTTCACCCCCCCTTGGTGCGACATCAACGTTTAACAAAATGCAACTTAGCAACCTGGTCTACTGACATATCGAGTGCGAAGGACAGCACATACAGCGTACAACACTATTCATGGGCTATTTCTAACTGATTGAGCGCGAATTTCAAAAGCGCAACCCCTACAGTGCTCACAAGGATACCTTCCGAACACAGCGCTTTGTTCCTTACCCCCGCGGTGATGTCACATGGTAGCATCTTCTATACACAAATAGTCGCTTAACCTTTCAAGAAATACAATACAATACCTCCTTTGTATTAATGCCTTTAATAAGAATGACACAATATGAGCAATTGGTTCACTGACCGACCAAGATCTTCTGGTCCGCCGATTCTGGTCCGCTGCATCAATAGTCGCTTTCCCTCCTACCTCGTAAGGTATAAGACCGGGCAAGACAGACCACCTCGCACGTCATTTGTTACTAGTAACCAAAGACAAGGTTGCCAAATACACTGGTTGGCAAACGTTGGTGAGAGGAGACGGTGGGGAAGAAAGAGGGGGTCACGATTTCATATGACATATGGAGTGTCTGTGAGGTACAAAAAAATTAGAGTCAGCGCGAGTCGTGTCTAATGGTAATATGAGACCATCATAGTCAGAAACGAGAAATCTGAGTGGTGGGTATGAAGATTACGATCGAAAAATTAATCTAACAATTATACAAACATCTGTGTAACAGTTCAAAGCGACGATTGTTGAGTCCACACATCATCAGCCATCGACACAACAATGTGGACTCTAAATTAAATGAATACAGCAGTCAAAACGTGAAAAAAGGAGAGAGGGGAATTGTCTAACTCTACTATGAATCGGATTGGACCCGGGAACCGTGTCACCGGGATCAAAGTAATAGCAAATTTGATTACTCTATGAAAGCCCTGCTGTCTCATATTGAAACAAAGCCTCAACTGACAGATTACTTGGGGCACGCTCTACTCCATGAATAATGAAGATAGCAGCACGAGCTTAGTTGGCATCCTCAACTGTATTCCAACAAACCATGTGTATGGCTCCAGATTGGTGAGCAACCCGCTCGAGGAGGCAGACACCTTTATCCCAAGCATGTACTTGATTGCGTCCAATACTGACGAACATCAGGATATAGAATCTAATTCCGCCAGACACGATGTTTCATTTACCTCAAGGATTTGTGTTCAACCAACAGCCTTCCAGGCGAGCTTCACTTTAACACCGGAAAAGGAAAGCAAAGCGCCACAGTTTGACTCCGTGCAAGGTTGCAGCAGTTGGAAGCTGAAAAAATATAGGTCTACTGGCCTGCAGCTTTTTTAGAGGTACTGATTGGAGGAAAATTTGCTGGCATATCTAAGAGTGTTGGATAAAGCCTAAGATTCAAGCGTGACTCATGGGTGTATTCCATAATTTGTGAGGATATAGTTTCGAACCAAGTGCGCATGTTTAAATGTTCTTGAAAACTTTTTTGTGCATGGTTATGGTCAAGAACAGCAAATGCAGCACATTGCCAAGAGAGCGCTCTGTAAAAGCAGTGTACTTTGGACAGCAATGTGATTACACGTAACAGTCCAGAAGGCTATCCTGACTCATCATCATCATCTGTCTCGGAAGACGGAAGTCGAAAGCAGCTGAGACAAATTTGTAGCAGGTTGCTTTGAGTGTCCTCGATTGCTGGATGGTTTCACTTGCCATACCTCCAATATTTTTAGCATGACATCAGATAACTAGTTTTCCTTGGCACACGGTCTAAGTTTTCTTCCTCCAGTGGTTTCCAGAAAATCAGGTGAGAGATAGTTTGGTAGCAGTTGTCCGCAGCATGACCTGCAAACTGGAGACGTTTCTTTTATAATGGGTTTCGATAGGAGTGGTATACTCCATATACCTCATTTGTTGGAAGATGATCTCTCCACTGATGAAGTACTTTTCCAAGAAGTTGTATATAACAGCCATTGATCCTGTCCTCAACTTTTTGGTAATGGTCCAAGTCTCAGTTCCCTGAAGAACTTAAGTTCTATCCTGGCTAGATACTGGGTAACCCATGTAGTCATATAAGCCGCTAATGAATTTCAATAGCCTTATTTTTTCTTGCGATGGAATTCAAAAAAAAATCCTCTCGCATTTTAGCAGTTTCATGACAAAGTTGTTTTGTTCTAAAAAGGTAATAACATGAGAGATTAACTCTTTGCATCCAAAAATATTATTTATTACTGCCTACACCTCAAATAAAGTTTCCGAAATAACGCAGTATGGTGAAAAGACAAGCCAAGATCAAGTCAGGTATTTCAAGGATGTGTTTTAAAAATAGTAAATTCTGTAATTTTTCACTGATATTTGGTTACATTTCTTGACATTACATTTTAATACAACAAAAATTGTCTAGTGGCGCCATTTTGAAATCTTCCATGATGGGGCTAATTTGAAATAATAACTATTTGCAGAGCTGCAGTGATTTGGGAATTATCATCATAGTACTGCAATGCTACCATTTTTGAGACACCGTTATTACTGTACAATACACAATACAATACAAACGGCATTTGATATAGCGCCTTCTCAACAACAAGTGTCCAAGCGCTTTACAAAATAGAGAGTCATTACATTTATCCTAAGAACATGGTTTCATCCTTTTTACAATACATGTTGTATTACGATGAGATAAGTACTTAAAACATCAAACTATAAATAAAGAAAACACTCTGCATATAAATCTCATGTGAGGCAATAACAAAAAACACTTTAAGCACACAATCAACTCTTAGAAATAGATGAAATATAGATCTTTCTTAAAAATTAACAATGACTTGGAGTGGCGAACAGAGAGTTAGGCAAAGAGTTCCATAGGCTAGATGCTGCATTGCTAAAAGCCATGTCACCCACTGACCTTTTTTGTGCGGGAAACATTGAGTAGCGTCTTGTCATCCGCAGAACGCAATCCTGGCCTGCCAGGGTATAGCAACGAGAGGTATTCGGACAAGTAAGATTTTCAATTGTCCGTAACTGCCCTTAGGTAAGAGCATAAGCTTAAAGACAACGCGCTCACTAATTGGTAGCCATGTAGCTCTTTAAGGAGTGGTGTGGCTGTGTCCTTCTATCAGATCGAACACAGCCTGGCGCTCTATTTGAAAAGTTGAAGTTTACTCCGATCTGTGGCCGACATTCCATACAACGTGATTGGCAGTAGTCAATGCGAGATAAAATCGGTGAACGGACTAGATGAGACAACTCTCAAATGTGATACAGCGGCGGATCCGGTAAATATTTCGAAGGTAGAAGTTAACAGACTTAATGACACCTTTACATGTTCATCATAGACATGTCTTATCAAACACTACACCAAGGTTTCTAATTTGCCGAGGACTGGGGAACCTCCCTGTCCCGACCTTGATGGTAATATCTTTGAGCCGATTTGTGTAAGAGGATGCACATGCGATGAACAATTCTGTCTTTTCATCATTCAATTTGAGTTTGTTTACAGCGCCTCCACTCACTGATTTCATCAATACAAAGAGAGATTCTTTTGATCAGCATTTTTGGCATCACCATCAATCTTAGGAATCAAATGTCAAATAGAGCTTACACATCAGCATAACAGGTGGTACGCATATTTTGTGCTTCCGGGTGATTGATGCGATACAGTATGTGTACATTATGAAAAAGAGAGGCCCGACCATAGAACCCTGAGGAAGACCGAAAGGGATATGATGCTTGTTTGAAATTGCATCCCCAATGCGCACACGAAAAGAGCGGTTCTGCAGGTAAGACCTAATCCACTGTAGGCAGTACCTTGACTTTGAAAGTATCACGTACCTATCCAAAAGAATGGCATGATCAACCGTATCAAAAGCTCGAAAGATCTAGCACACAATAGCAACTGCCTTTCTGTTGTGAATTGCATTTAGGATATCGGTCTGGACACGCGAAGTGCCGTTTTCAGTGCTGTGGTCGTTCTTTGGAGCTGACTGAACTTCTCATTTAAGTCCATTTGAGACAATATGATCCTTTATCGGGGCACTCACTATTTTCTCCATGAACTTCGACACCGCTAATATTTGACACAGGCGATAGTTTTGAGCACCTCTTTGTCAAGGGAACTTTTTGAGAATGGGTGTCACAGCAGCTTCCCGGAGCGTAGCTGAAAACACCAGTGCGGATAGACTTGTTAATGATCATGTTATGTGCGCAGCCCGAGCTGCAACCTTCTCCTTAAGAACACCATGGAATGGTGTCTAAGGAACATATTTTGATGGAGTTGACCTAATCACCTTGGTTACCTCTTCACCAGTGACTGGATTAAACTCTTGTATTGGAACGGTCTCATCAGGTATTGTCCCACTTGGATCATTCATGGCTAGTTTTTGACCTGGATACTTATCAAGGTCCCGTCTGATTTTTTTATACCTTGTCGCTGAAAAAACCTGGCAATGATCTACTTAGTTCAGTAGCTGAATTACCGTTAGGAAGTTGTTTGTTTTGGTGGTTCAGAAGCTTATTCATAGTAGCAAACAGGTTTTGTTGTTCGCATTTTCTAAATTGTTCTCTGTAATAAACCTCCATAGCAGGATGATGAGTTTTACCAGTCACTGCTGAATGTACAGTGTATGCATCTAGATCGACACTCTTTTCTATTTTTTTACGCCATTTTCTCTCTAAACGTCTACGTCCACGTCTGGCATCATCAATATCTTTATTAATAGAGCATCAGCCCAGAAAGTTTTGGGTTAAACGAACGAGATACCAATAATTGAACACGGGAAAATTCAGAGAACAAATATAACTTTTGCAAATTGAAAGTCTGCCGGGGAACCCGTTGTTGCGTGTAGCCCCAGGAGAGGGGGGTAAAGTTACTATGGGGGTCGAAATTGTTTGAACTGCTCCTCAATCGATATAATATAGCTCAATTATTCCTTAGGTTAGCAGGATTCAAAAAGTCATTGGGGTCCACGCCGTGGGTGCTCCTTTCCAAGATATTGGGAACATAGGGGCTTAAAGGGCATTTCGTTTCTTCAAGCAAGGTTCACCGTTCTTACCCAGATTTTGGTTTTGTAAAAATATTTGTTAATGTTTAAATGATACTGAATCCAAATCTAATGCTTTGCACTTTCGGCTATCCTTTTTGTTATAATGGAAGGGGTCCAAAATTCCCTGTAGGACTCTACGGGGACGGGGACAACCCTCCGCTATGAAAGTGAACCACCCTATGCAAATAACAAGCATATTTTAAATCAGTAGCATTAAATATGATTTTTTTAATATTTTTTACAAAGACCTCTTTGTATTACAATTGTTGACCTTTCTTAATAAAACAATGACCTTTAGCCTATTTCCCAAAAGCGTGGGAAAGGAAGCACAACACATGTGACCCAATTGACTTTTTTTTACTCCTGGTACCCTAAGGATAATTTGAGCTATATTTCATTAGATTTAGAACAGTTTCAAATATTTGTGACCCCCATAGTAACTTTCCCCTCTCCTGGGCTACACGCAACACGGGTCTCCGGCAGACCTTTCATATTTTCAAACAGTTTATTTTCTCTGAATTTTCCCGTATTCAGGTATTGGTATCTCGTCGTCTAACCAAACCTTCTGGGCTGACGGTCGAAACCAAGGTGATGTGGGTTCTAATAATGGCTGAAGGGCGCTGTTGAGGAGGTGCATTGGAATCGATTACACTATTAAAGAACTCCTCAATTTACCAGCACCTCATCACTGAGTCCATCAACGAAGTCAAGACTGCCAATCTGAGGGGAAATGTCATTTGAGAGAGTTCTTGTAATATTCTTTATATTTCTGATGGTGCACATAGTTCTCATGAGTGGTGAATTTTGGCTGCTACTCGTACAATTAATCAAACGTGATCCAGAGCCTAGCCCGCAAGGGCCCACCCAGCAACTAAGCCATCTGCAAGACGAGATATGATCAGGTCCAGGAGTGTGACCATCTTTATGGGTAGGGCCATGGAAATATGTTTGATGAAACATTTAGCAGCAATCTCCAAAAAATTAACGACTACGGTTTTGCGGGGAGGTCTACATGCACGTTGAAAGCACCCAGCAGTATCGTTTTTAGCGGGAACAAGAGCCATCTCATTAAGGAAAGTATAAACCATTTAAGAATTGACTTATGTTGAGACCATTTTCCCTGGAAGTTGGTGGACTATCACAGGGATGAGTCTAACACTAGTTTTCTTTATTACCACACAAGCAAGCTCAAAAAAAGGTGTGTTAATGCCTGTGGGTTGTAATTTTGAATGTTTAGGCAAGTTTTGTGATTAATCCCAATACACCATGGTCTCAGACTTCCTGGTAAAGTGCAGGAAGGAATATCCATCAGGCAGCATCTCAGCAATGACCACAGGCTCGCTTTTCAGCCAACATGTTTCAGTTATCACAAAAATGTCACATCCTTCTCAATAATGTCATATGTTACTCGAGACCGTCTTTTTACGGACAGAACGGGCATTCCATATACGGATGTTTGAAAGATTTTCATTATGTTAGGAATGTCACGGATGTTGCTGGAGTTCCGTGTTGACTGCCCAGTCAATGATGGGACCAGTTTTGGTTTTTAGAAATGTCTGGACAAGCTGAGGTGCTGTCGTGATCCTGGATGTGGATATATGGATTCAATTGTCAATGTTAGCCCGGAATGTGGATGGTAAGGTTACGATCCTCCCTGTTAATGTTTTTGGTGACGGGACGTCATCACTGGCATGATTCACGTTTCATGTGCTTCCTCCCTTCCTCCCTCTCCCTGTCTAATGAATCTCATGATTATATCCCAAACCTACAATTACAGCAAAACACTAAAAAAAAGAATAATTCCATTTCTTAAATACAATACAGATAGTTTAATACAAAGCAACAAATTTACAGATTAGCTTCTACAAGAAGTGCTTAGTAAAAAGGGATCAGGGCAACAAGTGTCAGCCAGGTCAAGGTCAGCGACACGTCTAAATGCGGCCTTCACAAAGACCCAAGTATAATGGCATAGACATCTGATCAAATATACAATGCAATATTAACATTTAAACCTAAGAGCATATAAAAAAGCAAAAATTAGTGAGGCCTAGCCGGCAGAATATAAATAAAACCGAATATAAACTGCCGAATATGCTGTACCAGGGCCGCGACGAAGACGCTTTTGCTATAGGAAATGAAGGTGACACACAACCATGACCCCGATCTCTGCATGGTATGCAAGCTTTAAAAAACAGTGTATTGATATGGCGGCCATTTTGAAATCCAAGATGCGGCAAATCTAAATTAGATACAAGTAATTAAGCCGTGTGTTAATGGAATCCCTATTACACACATGGGTATTCCACAGTTTTACTCTTCCACGTTGCCCCACACGCCAAGATATAGGAATGGGACATACCATAATTAAATGGCGGCCATTTTGAAATTCGATGGCATCCAAAACCAAATCAGTTCAAGTAAGACGATGCTTCCAATGGAATCCTGGTATCACAAACATGGTATTGCCACCAAATTTTCTCCTCTAAGTTGCTCCTAAGCCGAGATAAGAGGACAAAAAAATAACTGAAAAATGCCGGCCATTTGAAATCCAAAAATGGCGACTGAAAAAAGGGCGTGGTTGAAAAAAATGGCACCTACAATTTTTGAAATCAGCACCCCAAATTGACAAAGTAAGCTCATAAATAATTTTGGACCAAAATCCCACGGGAAAACATAACAAACTGTACTAAAGTATTTTTTCCGCGCTGCGTCCCATAGAAATATTTAATTAAAATTGATTGATACCGTAGCTAACACACAGATACATTTGGCCCAACAGTTTGAAATTATATTTTTGGTGCTATTTTCGTGGACTTAATAGTTTGATGCATTATTGAATTATTGTAAATTTAGTAAACTTCGAACCTCAAGCTGTCCGTTTCCGTGTAATCTTTTTTCGCAGGTTTATATCCCGACTTTTCATCTCAAAACTGTACCATTTAATTTGTTTGGAAAAATATACCTTGACCAAGTCCAATCCTATACTATTTCGAGCGGCATTCGAGGTGTGTTGCTGAAATGAAAATGCGCTCGACCGATATCCATCGAGGCATAACTGTTCAAAACAGAGAGAGAGCAATTGACTTTTGTATTAAGCTTCGTTCATACTACCACTGCATTGTAGTTTCGTTACTTTTGCCGATATACCGAGCATGCACAAAATTAGTACGAAAATTAAATACCAAATAGAATTACTGAAAAGTTTGGACCTTCGACCATCCGTACTAGCTTTCACTGTACGATGAATACTACAAAGCATTTCCATAGACACCGTATATTTCATAGGTCTCAGGTCTGAAGAACTCAGAAGTAGCTTTATGCAAAGCAGCACGTATGATCTTGTTGATAATGGTGATTGATTGCCTGCAATTAATAGTTAGTCGTAGAGGCGCATTCAATGGATAGGATTTACCTTTTAGCTAGCTACGTGGGGGTTGCCACAGGGCAAATAGTTTGGGGGCCTATGCGTTCCCGTGGATTGAAACGTCTATTTTCCGTCTCTGCTGGAACTTTCATAATTCATAATTCGAAGGACATCGCCGGGAATGAAGGAGGCCCTCTGGTAATCATCATAGTTATATTTTACCATCAATGTTGACTTGGTGTTTTACAACTACTTTATCATGCATGCAAGCCCTTTATAACAATACCCAAATACATTAGCTTATATGTGAGTAGTGCAATGAGTGCTAAGATTTGGATTACACCGTCTTCACACCAAGCAGACTCTGGAATCCAACACAATGGCCCGCAGCTTAATGTTAAAGCATGACCCATGACCACGCCATTTATATCATGAGCAAGTGAACTCTCACTCTCACCATGAAAATCTCAATTCCCAGATGCGCAGTTCAATAGCTTTTATCACTCGTATAGTGAGCCAAATACACCCCCTGTATTTTAGTACGATTTATGATACCCAGAACAATGCGTGGTCAGCGGTGTAACTGTCCATCCAAAGTTAATGAACTGAGCCCTTGGCAGGATAGCATGCCTCCGTCATAGCGCCATGTGGTATGTGTGTGGTTTTATTTTTGGTTTCGGCAATTAAATTAGTGTTTCAGCCCCCCCCCCCCCTCCACCCCGAAAACAAAAATTCAAAAAATGAGGGGTCTTTATCCCAAGAACCAAAACAGGGGCGACAAAAAAAAAATGCGGGAGCTGGGAGCACCGATCAGAGGAAATGGTTGAAAGTCTGGTATGTATCTATATATCTAAACATTGTATGTTGCTCCGAGAAAGACCGATTTTTTGCACCCCTGAACCAGAATGGGGCCACTCATATTCATATATATGTTGCTAATTATCTAAAACGACATCATTGCAAAGACGGCATTGTGAGGTTCATGGGTTGGTGGAGGGTTTATATTTGGAAATTTCAAGTCGCCATTGAAGCCTGGATAATTAATTTTAATAAAGCGACTTTTTGAGAATTTATTGAAAACTACGAAAGGTAACTTTGAGCCTATGTCGCTTTATAATGCGAAATGTTTTCAAATTCATCCGTTATCATGAAAAGTATAGAGGGCGTCCTTCATTCATTATCCGACGATTATCCTTCGAAACACATCATACTAAAGCATTATCGGTTAGTGTTATAAAACTCCATTCCGAATCCTTACTCCATTGTGTAGGGCACCAAGACGTAATGTTCAAAAATGTTCAACAATGAGTTGAGAACAATTGGCCTGTAAGTGGATGGAGAATTTTTGTTGCTTTTTTAAAAGCGGCGAGATTGGACATTGAACTAATCTGAAGTAATTACCATGTTCAGGATCTGGGAAAATAATAAACATAAAGTATGGGGCCAATCTCGGCACACTCCCTAAGCATCCAGGGGCCCGTTCCCCAAACTCGTGCGTAAACCCTACGTGATACTTACTCTGCGTATGCCCTACATTACCTTTTCATAGCAGTTGACACAGTGCTTTGGACAAATTTGTCCACTCAAGCATGACATATGTATGCCACGTAGATTTACGATGAGTTTCGGGACGGGACCCTGGATAGCAATGCCGACAGTTTCTGTACGGGAATTAAGATTCGAGTTGTTGACCACCTTTTCCAATAATTTTCCAAATATCACCCTGAAGGGGTGTCCCCCTGACTTAGGATTAGGTATGTTTCCGCCCCGAAAAGTTGCACATTAGTGCGTACTGCCTATTTCAAAATGGCCACCATTGTTTTATGAAAAACTGCTATTGTATTTTCATTATAGGAACTTTATCCAGGACTAAACGAAATAAAGTTCTACCTTCCTGAAGTGGGCTTAAACATTTAAGTGTCCAAGATGGCCGCCGGAAGGAGGCATGTTTTGTTAAATGTACTAAAATTGCCAAATTGATGGGGTAAGAATGCGAGTAATATTTTGAGAGCACCAAAAAGAGAATTTGACATTTGTATATTGCGGGCATGATCTTAACTCATGATGGCGGCGGTTGTACCCGCTCCGGGGGACATAAATCATGAAGAAAAACACCCTTACACATCTTTTTCGGCATAATAAGAACCATAACGAATAACTATTGATAATATTTTCCCGCAATTTTCTCTCGTACTTCTGGACAAATGCAGACCATCCAACACTAGTTGACGCTGGGAAGAAAGATGATCTAGGCAGTAGAGAGAGAGAGAGAGAGAGAAGGAAAGAGCCGGTGGTACAAGACTAGTCAGAAACAAAAATAGCACTTGATGTGCTCGAAAAAAACTTAGGTCACCATATTTGAATTTTCCTTCTACATATAGACAACTCTTTTCACTTCTTCATAAGCATATTTTAAATTTTGACTGGGAAACACATATGACGTCACTGAGTAGTCCCGGCACTGGCACATTTTCACAAAATATGAAATTTCTTCAATTTCCTCTCAAATGATAGTCTAGGCCATTAGAAGAACAGAGATAACTTGCTCAATAACAGATAGGGAGGTTAATAAGAGGTTTACGACATCCAGGTAATTTTTAATTGTAGGCTAACTTTTAAGTTTTCCATAACTGTAATCAACAAATGAGTATATTACATGAATATCATAGACTCGTACTCACTGATATTAAAACCACAAAGGTTACAGACCGGTCAAACAGGGTGCATTGCTTGAGAAACATGCATACGGCGTGCATTTTCTTGTGTTAAACGCAATTTTCGTCGTCTGCTGAATTAATGTCGCCGGCGACATTAATTATAAAATCGTTCCGTTTACCCAAGGACGCTAATTTGGTCTTTATCATTTCAGGTGAGGGCTTTTGTATATAAAAGAAATACAACCATGCAAAAATATTGATTTTGAAAAATCTTGAGGGCGGACTATTTTTCAAATGTGCCAGTGTCTCTTTAAATACAGTCCACTCACATTTATTATGATTTTATTGTATCAGGTTGATATGAGCTGTTGTCTTCCTAAGAACTATTATAGAGTCAGTTTAAACTACGTTATATGGCCCAAGTAGTAACCAGCTATAGTGAGAGCACTCTCTAGGACAAGTCAATACCCCACTTTAATATTTTTTACATCTTGGAAATGATTTAGGGTCATTATTAGAAAGTGTTATTTAGTAACGTCTAAAAGATGGGTAGGACTGCTTTTCTTCCTGGTTTACGTACCCTAGAGCGAATATAATCACCGCTATCTTTAAAAACAAGCCTGTACGTAAAATATAAATGCCACAAATTATTTTGGAGCTCCCAAAATATCACCCAGGTTCTTATTTCAACAATTTGCCATTTTAAAGGTCCCAGGAAATGAGATGATAAACCTACTCCAAATCTTTATGGGGCATTCCATTCCAATAAACAGGGCCAGAAAAAAGAATACACTACCGGTGACATCATAAGTGAAACTATTGATTTTCAGTCAGTGTCATGAATAGATTCACACCAGTCACCTGGAATTTTCTATTACTCTCTGAAAAATCAATAGTTTCACTAATGATGTCATCACCAACCCAGATATTGAATGTTTTCTTGTCCCTCCTTGTAGACTTGACACAAACCACATAAATTCTATTTGCATTTCCTGGGACCTTTAAGTTCATTTACCAAAATATGCCTCCTTGCGGCGGCCAACCTGGACGCCTAGATGTTTAAGCCCCCTTCAGGAAATTAAAAAACTTGGTTTCGTGTAGTCGTGGATAAAATGTCTATCTGTAATGAAATTATAATGGCGGTTTTACATAAAACAATGGCGGCCATTTTTGAAATGGGCAGGAGACGCTAACGTGCAGCTTTTCGGGGCGGAAATATACCTAATCCTAGTCAGGGGGACATCCCCTTCAAGGTGATATATGGGAAAATTAATCACTAATTGGGTGCAACGAACGGAAAATCTGAGGATGGCAGCTCATGGACTAGGGTGCACGCGGTAGTTTTTGACCACCACCCATGCTCCAGGAGCAGGTCTCCCTCAATAACATCAAAGGGCAGCTATTATTTTTTCTTATCTTTTTTGGACGTAGAATTTTTCCCTCTAACCTGAAAAATAATGGAATTTTTTATATATTTTAAAAGAGGCAGTAGTGAAATTCGCACCCGAGACCACTGAATCATAAGGTCAGCTACCTAACCACAAGACCAGCGAGGATTGGTGTGCCAGATTTGCAATTCTAATCTTTGATAACATTACCATTTACGGAATAAATCGCTCATCACTACAGTGCCCTTCAACATCTGTCTCTTCATCTGGGTGATCAAGAAATTCACCCATCCCCTCCATTCGTAATATGGGTGTAACATTTGATCATTCCATGACAATGTGTGATCACATTACCAATCTGTCTCGTTCCATCAACTGGCAGCTCCGTAATATTAATCGTGTCAGGAAATATCTTGATACCGAAACATGTCACAACATTGTTCGTACACTTATCTTATCCAAGCTTGATTACTGTAACTCTTATGAATGGCATTGACAAGAAAAACCTCAACCGGCTTCAGAGGCTACAAAACAGAGCTGCGCGTCTTATTTTCATGAAACCCAAACGCACTCACACTTCACCGCTCCTCTAGTCTCTCCACTGGCTGCCTGTGGGAACAACGTATTCATTTCAAGACTCTTCTTCAACCACATACAAAGAATTTCCATCGCCTCAGTTCCAAGTTTATATTTCCTCTTACTTTCATATCCACAACACACCTTATGCCCTTCGATCTGATGTTGCTGTCACCTTTGATGTCCCTCGGGCTAAGAAATTGGCTGGCGACCGCGCCTTTTCCATCGCAGCGCCCCGTCTCTGGAATGATCTTCCCAGTGGTATCAGGAATCAGAATAACATTCACCACGTTTAGAAGCCTTCTTAAGTCACACCTTTTCCCTAGTATCTAATGTTTCTTTCTTTTTTTTGCGCTTTGTCTACTTTTGTAAAAAGGGCGCGTTATAAATCCCAATTGTTATGTTAGTGTATGTTACCGCTATTGTGGTCAGCACTCAATATAATGAATAGCTCCGTTCTGGAACGGTTGCCACAACCTATGCTCCAGGAGCATGAGTGGTGGTCAAAATCTCACACTTGCGACTAGGATGGCATTTTGTCGGGACAGGTTGCATATTGTTTGGTACGAGATCTAACAAAAGCTTCTTAACGCCCTCATTTAAAATTTCAAGTGGAGGTTTGTCGGAAAAAGGCTCATCATGCATGTCTTGGATTTTCATTAGTGTATACCGACTGCGGAGGAGGAGGTATCAGTATTTAAGGACACATCAACACAATCGTGTAATTTTAGCGTCATGAAGATACTTCATTTCAATTCACGTTATTATCATATATACGTCTCTCCCTTTTTCTTTTCATCCTTATCCATTGTGCTTCTTTGTTCAACTCTCCATTATAGTTACGAAGGCGGTCAGAGACCGTTATTTAAACCTATGAATATTCATCAGACCGTTATTTTTTTCCGAAAGTGGTCTCTGGACACTTCCGAAAGAAGAAAAATAACAGTCTGATGAATATTCATGTTAAACAATAAAGGACAATTGAACAAAGGAAAATTCTAGAAACACCTAAGCCTCAGGTGGTACAAATGAAAGAAATAAACAATAGTGAAAGAACTGATAACTCAATATAAAAGCTTATTGTGAACATCGGATTACCACCTGCTTGTTAGTTTATCTGTCGATTACGATTCAGCCAAAGTAGTGATTGCAAGTGATGCCAATTTCTTTGTCACTATTTTAAAGGGACAATCGAAACATTTTGCTCTTTTATTGTTGAAATAAACAACGATGAAAGAACTGGTGACTCAATGCAAAAGCTTACTATGATTGTTGGATTACCATATGCTTGTTGGTAAATATATCGACTACGAATCAGCCAAGATATTGATTCAAAGTCATGAAATCTATTCTATTTTAAAAAGGCAATTTAAACATTCTGCTTTTACTTTAAAACTGTAACAATTGAACAATTACTACCAGTAACGCCAGATCTCTGAATACAGGATTTAAAAATAAAATTGAAAGAGAATCGTATAAAAAGAGAAGGGAATTTCTGCCTGTTTTAATTATGTAAGCCGTAAGACATAGCCTACAAAAGAATTGCCTCAGGTAGGATATCTTTTTCAGCTAAAACTTTTTAAGCACTAACCTGTGTTGATCAACATTCGGTAGTGCACCGCGAATAACTCTGTATCAAGATCTTAAATCTCAGATATACGTGTGAAAGGGTTATTTTAACTGTACCCACTTCATTATCCAAACCTTTCTACTAAATAATCATTAGACACGGATTAACTAGTCAATAGGATAATCTTCTCAACAGATGAAACCATTTCTAAATCAGATTAAGCTTTCCCCAACAATAAGATTATCTCTCCAGAAGAGTACACCTATTATCGACTAGACCTTGGTGTTAGAATCCTGCACAAGTGAACATAACAGCACAATTGGTGTTTTAATTAAGAAAAAACGTAACGCTGCTTCAAGATATTTAAAACAAAAACGAAATATATTTTCAATTTTGCTTAATAATTATATAAAATCGATTTTAGTTCTTGTCTCGACGTATATGTAAGATAAAGAATTCAAAACACACCGTTATGATAATGGAGTTTTGATAAGGTGTGGCTTGTCTGTTAGACTCCGACCTAGTGGCTCGCCTAAAGGCGCCTAAAGGCGAGCCGCTAGTCGGAGTCTAACAGGCTCACCACCAGACCTTATCAAAACATCATTATTTTTCATAACCGTGTGCATCTCATCCATTATGTATATCTATTACATACACATTTGTGAAGAAAGCCTAGTTTTAGAAGCAGGAGGAAACCGGAGTACCCGGAGAAAACCTGCGAAGCCGAGTATGGACTGGAAACCAAACGCACATGAAATCGCAGGCCCGACCGAGGGTCGAACCTAGGACCACAGTTGTGCGAAGCGATGGAAGACCCACTGCGCTAATCCGACCCCCAATAAATTTGGTACATTCTAAATTTCTTAACACAACCAAACTACATATACCTAGTATCAAAGCAAAATTCTCTATTGAACTCAAAAACAGATTTGATGCACTTCAAGATATAGATGATGATGATGTTGTAGTGAAATGGCAGCATTTGGAGGATGCTTACAAAGAAACAGCAAATGATGTTCTTGGTTACAAAAAGAAGGGACAAAAGCCATGGATCAGCAAAGAATCATGGGAACTGGTTGAGGAAAGGAAGGTCTTTAAAGGGAACATTGAACAGACAAAATCATCCAAAATCTCAGAAGTGAATACCGAACCAAAGATAAGGAAGTCAAGAAGAGTATGAGGAAAGACAAGAGAAAGTGGACAGATGATCTTGCTAAGCAGAGGAAGCTGTGGGTGATGGGAGAATGAAGGAGCTGTACCAGATTACCAAGACTCTAAGCAACTACAAAGGTAAAACAAACAATGCAGTTAAAGACAAAGCAGGAAACTTGCTAACCGAAGATACACAAAGAAGGAAAAGATGGAAAGAGCATTTTGAAGAAATCCTGAACAGATGATATCATTAGTCAAGATAACATAATTGATGCCATTAGTTGTGACTATATCTCAAAGGCTGAAATTAGAGATGCAATCGGAAAGATGAAGAATGGTAAATCAGATGGAAAGGGTGAAATAACAGCAGAATTGCTAAAAGCTGACATTAACACAACTACAGACTGGCTTGCTGACCTGTTCAACACCATATGGGATCAGGAGGAAGTACCAAAAGTATGGAAACAGGAGTTAATCATCAAATTACCAAAGAAAGGCGATCTCTCAGAATTTGGCAACTGGCGTGGGATAACATTAACGTCTGTTCCGAGTAAAGTATTTGGAAGAGTACTCATTGACAGAATTGTGAATGGAGTGAACAACAAGTTGAGAGACGAGCAGGCTGGATTAAAGAAAGGAAGAAGTACAGTTGAGCAGATATTTATATTAAGAAATATAGTTGAGCAAGTGGAAGAATGACAGTCAACCTTATACAATACTTTTGTGGACTTTGAAAAAGCATTTGACAGTGTTCACCGAGAAAGCCTGTGGAAATTAATGGCAAGTTATGGAATACCACCAAAGACTTTAAAAATGGTCCAGATCTTGTATGATGATAGCGAATGCGCTGTACTAGATAATGGCGAGGAGTGTGAATGGTTTAGGGTAAAAACTGGTGTAAAACAAGGAGACGTGATGTCCGGTTTTATCTTTCTGATTGTTGTGGACTGGATAATGAAAAATGCAACCAAAGTAAATAACACAAGGATACGATGGAATTTTACAGAGAAATTAGAAGATTTGGACTTTGCCGATGACATTGTCCTTTTGTCATCAAGAACAGGACTCAAAATAAATACCAAGAAAACAGAAGTAATGAGGATTAACAGCAAATGCAATGAACAGAATAAATCCTGAAGGTGTCAGCAACTGAATGAGGTGGATAAGTACATTTACTTGGGTGCAAATATCAACAAGCATGGAGGAGGGGGAGGGAGAAGACATAGACAGCATAATAAGGAAAACAATGGGTTCATTCATGAAGCTTAAACAAATCTGGAGCTCTAACAAACTCACCTTAAATACAAAAAAGGCTATACCAATCACTCGTCAAGTCAGTGCTGCTCTATGGATGTGATCATGTGAGACATGGAAAACTAATGGAAGTGACAATAAGAAGCTGGACACATTTTTAAAGGCCTCAGAAGGATTCTGAAAGTCAGGTGACCGCAAGTTGTGTCAAATCAAGTCATACTTAGGAAAACAAAAACAAAACCTATAAGTCAAGACAAGGCGCTGGAAACAGATAGGCCATGTGCTTAGGAAAGATGACAAGTGTCACTGTATGACCGCACCCACTTGGGCTCTTGAAGGCCGGAGGAAGGTGGGCGCCCAAAGACAACCTGGAGGCGAACAGTGGAAAAGGAGAGGGTATTATTTGGATGGAAAACATTGAATCAAGCAAAACCAATAGCCAGAGACAGGGTGCACTGGAGAGACGTTCTTACAGCCTTATGGGCCACTTGCCCCGAAGAGGATAGGTAGGTAAGGTAAGGTAAAATGGGGGACAAATCTGAATTTAGATTAATATCATCATGATCTTCTTAACGCTTAAACCTGGCAAAGTGTCAACGATGTTAATGAGAGCGGGGTTTGCTGTTGAAAAAGATCCAAGGTATGCTCCCCGCGAGTAAGACATTTGTGATCACCTGATCCAATTGATACCTGCAAGGAAACTATTACATTGAGCCGAGATATTACAGTTTAACTGAATAAGTATCCCAATTTATATCACGCAAATCAAAGCCCCTGCCAAATCAGATAGAATACTTGTTACCGCAGGAGGAATGTGAAGAATAATTCATTGGTAGAACACCAGCGCTGTCACCTTCGGAGCCTAGTTTTATCCGTTTTAAGATAAATCTCCCTCTATGAAGGTGACTTAGTAGGGAAAATTCACCTTATGCAGTATCTCTTTGTCTAGATTAGTATGTTCTGAGGTGTCTGGGCTTTGGACCAGACTTTGGCGGGTTAAACCTGGTTTTGTGAACGCTCAACCTTTCCAACTTCCTCAGAGCATATTGCTGGAGTTGCTTGTAGCTCCATCTATTTGAATGCCTTTGAGCTTCTGCTGAGTCAGATGACAAAGCTTGCTCTGAGTGCAATTTTGGCTGCTGTATCGGTTATAGCCTTTCTCTTTCCTTTAGGAATGCCCAAGGATGCCAGGCATTTGTTGACTGATGCGATGTATTGCAGACACCTCTGCTTCCTACTTCTATTGGAGAGTAGTATATAGATTATCCTCTATTTTCACAATCAGCCACTAATCTTGGTATTTTGCAGCTTCTTTCTTGGTACTGTCTTGGATAGGTTCGCTCCATAGGGACCGTACAGCTCTAATGATGATCACTGTGCTTTGTTTGGTAGGAAGATGGTGATATCTCGGGTCTCTTATCTGTCTCAGTGATTTCTGGAGGTAACACTATTTGTCTGTGTTTTCCCTCCGAATATCCATCATTGTCCTTTAGTCAGAATGTTTGGTTGGCTCCGGTCCTTAGGCATATGTGAAGACTGGATTTCTATATGTTGTACATCAGCTGTGGCGAAAGGCTATGTAGAGATGGATTCAATTCTCAGGTGCGATGTGTTTTTTTCGATTTGCCTCTACGACTACGGTGCCAGACTTTTTAGAGGTTGCTTTCCGTGTTTGGGTCCATAGCGCAGTTGTATCTCCCGCTTTGTAAAGAGTAGCGACAACCATTGAGGATGTGGAACAGTGTTCAATGACGATGATGATATATTTATCATAGTCCTATAAGATTGGTCTTGCCCCATAGCGTCAATTGGCTAGGGAATGGAGTTGATCATGTGAATTGCCATTTGATGTGGAAAGATAGCAGCTCTGGCGTCCAGACTTACAAAAGTTTCTTCCAGGAGTGTCGACCTGCATGACAAACTCCCAATTCAACCATTGCCCTTGTTTCGCCACACTCGTAAAGCTAGACCAATTGTCTTTCCTCAATCTCCATCTGGTATTATCAGAGTCATTTCCTTTGATCTCTGACCTCGTGTCTTTAATCAGCTTTTGGTTCTTTTTGTACCCAAGACCGGATCTATCCGTCTGCCTCTAGCCATTCATTAGAATTAGATGCCGTTTTTTCTGAGTCCTTTTCTTTTCAATTCTTTTATACCATTACATCTGGCTTCCTGGTCTTTTTAACTTTCCATGCATTTTTCTGAGAGTGTCCGAGTACTTCCATTTTTAGAGTACTTGTTAGCTGGTACTTAGAGTACTTGCATACATTTGACTGATGTGGTTAGGCTTTTCAGTTGCAGGCCATAGTTTTTCCTGCTCCTGTACAGTGCGCTGGTGGTGGTTCATCCGCTTATACCTGCCCAATTGCATGCTTCAGGTATTTGGGCAAGTCGCTTCCAGACTTTCGATGTGGGAAATTGGGAAGTTATATGGTGAACTTCCCCGTTTAGGCCAAAGACAGATCAAGTTCAATTAGATTCATGGAGAAGAATCGGGATTGAAATAAGCCCAACCAAAACATGTCAATCCTTGCCCAACTCCTATTAATCCACATTACTCAGCATTAGTATCTACATCCTAAATGAACTGACAAATTTCTACTGCTATTAGGACGCCACCATCAGCCATCAGGGCGATCTCTAACAAAGACCTGATAATTACTTGGAACGATCCACACATGTTATGTATTCAAGTTGCCTATTAGAATGTCAGGCCTTTCAGAATCGAGGAGAGCATGGATTTCCCGGACTTTGTTTTTCAGGCTCTTGAAATTGATATTTAAAATCTTGAGGCCTTTAGCAAAACAGGTATAAGTAGGTAATGAGGAGGAAGTACGTACGGGCATTTTGTGTAACGGGTTCATTCTTTATAATGGTGGGCGGTGCGGAATCTGATGGAGTGGTAGGTTTGGTTTTATTTTGGGAAAATTCGTTACCTGTATGCAATCTCTGACTCTGTGCAGGGAAATTACGTGACCTGTATGCAATATCTGTGTATGAGGAATATACACTCTATTCAGGTTTTATGTCAAGGAGAACCATTTAAAGGAATAAGCAGCGATAACAATTTCTTCCAGCTCAGTAAGTGCCAGATACTCGTCGTCACCAACATTGCTTGCGCATTCAGTGCGTGTTTATTTACCACAATAACGACCTTTAGATTTCAGGTTTATGCGAGTGCAAATGCATGTATGTCCTAACTTTCTACATCTTCAAGAAGGTATCGGGTTGAGTGCTTCTTGCGTGGGAAGTTAGACATTAGATCTTAGTTAGGCATCTGCACCCGCATAAACCTTAAATCTAAATGTCGTTAGTTATCGCAGCTCAGTGCAAGTGACTGTCGAGAACATCGGCACCACAACATGAACATGGAATTTTTGGCTATTTATTTTGATCTGCTAACTCTGGCTGGGCCTGGGTAAGGGTGAATATCACCGCATAAGCTCAACAGACATAAATGATCATTAGATGATTTGAGAAAACATTTTTTTTTTACTTTTGGATTGATCAGAGTTGCTGTGTAAAACTTCTAAAGGCAATGAATTCCTTGTCAAATTTCACTATTGTATAATCTATACACTTGAGTAAGAGCAAGAGTAAGATCCTACCTGCCGTGGTTATGCGAGTTATCCCTTCCCCACAGCCCAGTTTGAAGTATCAATGACGTGTAGAGAATATGTAGTAAATGCATCCCCTGTGCGTGGAGCTGTAGATTCCCCGTGTTCGTAAAGTCAGAGTAATAAAAAAACACAAATCCAGTAGATCAGCTGCGTCGTACATAAATTATGATATACCAATGTTAAAAATCGATGTTCGCAGTCAAGTAAAAAGGCGCAGAAAACACATCAAAAGTACTGAAGATTTTTACGAAGCGCCTGCAAACTTCGCTGTGTAGTGAAGCGAAGTACACTTACTTCAGATATGGCCCTACTTGCAGCATATCTCAAGACCTGGATACTCAAGCTGAGTGAAGCCAAGACCACCGCTACTGCCTTCCATCTTCACAACAAAGAGGCCCATCGCCAGCATCAAATCAATCTCAATGCCTCTGCCATACGATCCTTGTAACAGTTGAACATCCATTTTATAAATACAAAATACACCTCATAAAGAGAGGCGATACTTCCCTTGTTTTCACTTATTTTTTTCCTTCTTGTAAAATGTAGAAAAAAGTTTAAGTGTAAGTTTGTATAAAAATCCCCCTTTATATACCAGCACTACCTAATTTATTAAGTGGATCAACTTTTAAGATAAAACCATATTCATATGTCCATGACGTCTGTCCATGATACCCCCACAATAAAATGGTCCAATCCATAGTTTTCAGTTCAGGTGCAGTTGCTGATGTTTTCATATGGTTCTGAAAGAAAAGATGTTGGCCTATCATCATGATCATGTAATTAAATCAAAATTTATTTTTGACTACAATACTAACTTTAAATGGATCAGGCTCATAGTATTAGAGTCGTAATACCCTAAAAATCAACATTGAACCCGATCTTGTGTGGATTGGAGCCATCATTCTGATTTAGTCCTACCCGATTAGAAGACTAAGATTTCTAAGCCATGAGGCCAAAGCGAAAAAGATGCTCGGATAAGGACCAAGGTGGGAAGTACATAATTCTTCCGAATAATTTTCCTAAAATTATAGAAATCAGTTCTACGTGTGTTCTCACTTCTAGTATGGGCACATTCTCGAGAAAATGAATTAAATGTCATCTCAATTTGTCCCCTGAATATCAGTGACTACCGGATGTACTCCATGATTCATTGATTCCAGCAAATAATGGGGACTATTGATAAGAAAATCCACTCGGTATGTAGAAGACCAAACACTTCACAGATTCCTTTTTCATCTGGAACTGCAGAGCCATTGTTATTATCCATGCAACTGAAAAATTTGCAGGTGTTATACCATCACACCGATTTAGATTAAGCTATTTTTCATGACGTGGAACACAAATTACCCGTGCTCTTTCACGAATAAATAAAGTTAGAGGTTCTACTGTGTGTTCAATTTTCTTTGACCCTATATTTCATCCTTTATTCGAAAGGGAAACGAAGGTGAACAAAGCTCATGAGAAAAAATTGTTTGGCAAAATGTGACCTAACATCTTTGTGCAGAACCAAACGCGTAACTTGCCGTGTAACCCCATTTCTATGCAATTTATTGCGTTCATAGCAGAAATCGAAAATCATTCACTTATATGAAATGCAGGTGAACCGGTGCCGAACAAACTTTTAATTGAATAGAAAAGAGGTCCTATATTAATATGATTAAGTTATGGGTGTTGGTTCTGCACCCAGATGTTAGGTCATAGCTTGCCAATCAAAATTTCTTTCATGATTTTTGCTCATCTTCGTTTCCTTTTTGAATAAATGATGAAATATACGATCAAAGTTATTCAACTCCCAGCAGAAGTTTGAGTTTTATTTTCTTCGTGAATGAGGCTGTAGCTCAATCTAAATCGGGCGGTGAAAACAATTCAAAAGCTTAACGTCATGGACAATAACAATGGCTTTGCAGTCCCAGGGAATCTGAAGTCCGTTGTCCTATTCATAACGGGTGGATTTACTTATCAATAGCACCATTATTTGCTGGAGTCAATGGAACGTGGTGTACATCCCTTGGTCACTGATATTCAGGGGAAAAAAGGAGATGACATTTAATTCATTTTCAAGGAAATGTGCACATACTAGAAGCGAGAACACGCGTAGAACTGATTTTGATAATTTTAGACAATTTATTTTAGCAAAATTATGTACTTGTTAGGGGTGCGTCACCTTTGTAAACGCTATGAGATCTTCCCGCTAGCCTATGTGGCTGGCCATACAGAATTGAAACCTAAATACGCACAAAATTTTGAAAAACAGTCAACACCATTCTTATGCGATGCCCAAGTATTGTTTGCAATTATTATTTGCACCTCAACGTCAATGGATGCCAAAGAAAATCCGGTACCGAAGGACTCTCGGGCTCCGCCCCTGGTGCAGCTTCTCGAAACCTGTCTACCTTTTGCATATCCTTTGTAATTTCTTTTCGGGGGTGTGGCAAGTTACTAGCTTATGGGGGGAATGGCAAGTTACTAGCTTATAGGTAACTTGTTTGGAGGCCCCCTCCCTTTTGCCTCTTTTTCCTTGTTTAGGCATACTAATTCCAGGTAAATGAATACTGTTGGGCACACCTGCTCATTGAGCTCGATAAATTCTTAGCTGTTCTGGCACGAATTATCCATGTTGTCGTATTCTGCGCAACATATTTCAACAATTGATCATTGTATTTTTGGCATGCTCTT
>JAMKCH010035254.1:0-15106 GCA_023653785.1 Ophioderma brevispina | reverse complement strand
AACTGTTTTATTTAGATCTTTGTGGCAGAAAAAAGAAGGCCTCATTTATTTGTGGTTGAACGTATTCTGACCTTAGACGTCTACGAGACCGCATAACAATACACTAAAGCATTTAAAGCAGTCTTAAATATGCCTATTTACGACTGTTTTGTTTACTAATAAAATGCGGATCCCGACTTTTATTAGTAACAAATGCATAAATCGTCATGTCTGACAAATACGGCGTGTTAAGCTTAGCCACTTTACAGCGGTCTTCCGACACTATTTTCCAATACAACAGTGCAAAATATGGACTTTCAAACATCTTCTTCGATCTTTGTGATTTCTATCCATCAAGTACTGAAGTCTCTATCACTGCCCTTCTTTTTGCATCTGCTTATGATGTATCTACAGACGAGGAAAACAGGTTATATTCCAGGCCAAGAAAATCACTACGCACGCAACCAACCCCATGACACAAGCGCGAATTTCACAGTTTGATGTTTTATCAAATGGGTAGTTTGATGGCGGCGAAACTTGTGAACTTGTCTGCCTGTACTTGCTGTCGCAACTACAGCTATCGACACCACGTCGGTTTTGTATCGCGACGACTGTCTCGCCATTTGGAGAAAAACACCAAGTCTTAATGTCCACCATCGAAGCCCCCAGAAAGTGACTAGAGAACCTTCATATCCCTCCTTATATATTAGTCCAGGTTCAAATCAAGGATTGATTTTTCTTTAGGAGAAGTTGCTTCGTTTCAGTTGGACTGTAGTCATCGGCTAGTGCACTGAGCTTTTATGACATTTAAGATGTTGCCTATTTTTTTAAATAAACACCATTAAAGGTGTCTTTCGTGATTCCAGCACCTTCTGTTTTATTCATTATTCTACGCGAATTTTGGGTTTGGCACGCCGAATCATTGTGGGATCCAAGCTTTGCCGAATAGGCAAGATCCTTTCCGTTTTTACATGTCGGCGATCAGCTGTGTGGCGGATGCACACTGATTCACCAGAAGTAAACAACAAATTAACAATTTCGTGCTAACAAAAACACACCTTAGCCTTTATAATACTCTCACTTAAAGATCAGTTTATTTACCGAAATAAATTCAGCACTAAGTATGGAAAAAAAGTGTCAAAATGCAAAATCGGCAGATCTCTTGGTTCTGGAGCAGCCACGAGTTATGGGACTGATGTAAACTAACGGAATCACAGAATGTGAAATGGCACGAAAAATCTAAGAAAAAAGTAGTAATTTCACCTTGTTAAATGGTATAGGCCAAAATACAGTAAGTAGATAGTTCGTAACCACATGGCACGCTTTTACTTCCGTCTTTATACCAGTATTCCATGGTTCTAGGGTTAATCATTACAGCTATCAGTGACACTACTAGTTTGACGATCAATACAGCAATGGCGGTACCGGTACCTCAGTCTGTCAACATTTGTACACACGTCACTTTCATCAAATAATCTTCGTCAAACCCATGCTGGAGAAATGCATATAATGATGTACTACTGATGCGCTAAATATCTTTCTTTTTGAGTTTATGTAGACCTTTTTGCTGGCTTGGAAAAAAAGTCAAGTTTCCCTGCAAGCCAAAATTATTATTTCCCTCCCATTTGACCACATTTCCTCCATCAAGTCATATTTCCCTTTTATACTTTTTTCCACTATTTTTTTTTCCTGTCAAAATGAATCCTGGCAACGAGCTTTCCAAATTAAGGTTTGTTTACATCAGTGTACATGCTCCCTCTTGTTGCTATCTATTTGGGTCAATGTCCTTTTCGTTGGCGATTTTTAATGGTTCACGGCCCTATCATCTAAGCATCGTAGCTATCCATGCCTGCTTGGTGGATGAGTAATGTCGACAACATTTTCTAATAAACATTTCAATGCATTGGAACGAGGCCAGGCAGGGCGGAACATGATCCCTACGTCCAACATTTGTTGGTATTATGACCCTACCACGACACACCTAGTTTGCATCTTAGGATTATTGACACCTCCCTAAATATTTAATCATAAGAACTTAAATTAATTTACATTGTCATTGAGGTTGACCATTCGTGTTTACGTTTTCCACTGATGTTGAGCATACGTTTCTTAAGTCCTATTATTTAATATTTTTTGCAATTTTTGCACTAATGTTTCAATTATAATTAACAAGGCAGCTAATACTAAGTTCTTTAAAAATTATGTTGTTATTTATTAAGTTTACCGTACCTGTACTACTTAATACATAATATGAGTTTTCATGTGGGAAACGACGCATAATACCACAGTGCAATGGTGCCGAATTGAGCATCCCCACTACACCCCCTCGGCTGTACATTTCTCGCCGTATCTATCCATATTTTCAGGCGATAAAAAATCACTGGATTTGTTGTAATACAATTCAAAATCTTGATTAAATACTGTAAATTTAGGAAAAATACTGCAGAACTCCTTTAGGTATGAAAAATTCGCCGACTCTATCAGTAGATTCTTCGGGTACACACTGAACAACAACGTAGCATCGGGACGCTAGAAACCGGAAGTGGATCTTTGCCTATTTCGGCAAATCTTTACTCCCACAATGCATTGGCGCGTGCCAAACCCAAAATTCGCGATTGATATCTTTGATGAAAGCTTAATTTCACAAGTTTGAGTTTGATCCGTCTGCGTTTTGTGTTATGAGCAATTGCTGTTTTTTTCCCCACCGTCCCATAGCACTGTGGCGTAATTTCTGTCCGTTTATGGGCAAAAATACACAATTGTTAATTTCTTACAGATACGATCGAATTGCACGTAAGATAGGTACACATGGGTTTACTAAGGCTACGGTTCAGATAATATAAAATCTCAACTTTTATGAGGTAAGTCGGGTGACGAGGTTGTAGATCACGAAATGCCCCTTTAATCTGCTGTGCATTGTATTATTTATTTTATACAACTTTAGAAATTTATGTTCGCCTTTAACATTTGAAATTCGCCTTAGAGAACTGTTCTATTGATATTGGACTAGAACATTAAAAGAGATTTCGTTTTCGTATTTTTCGTTTGCATTGTCCAACCGATTAGTAAAAGAAAGGACAAAGCACTACGCGTGCTAAGAACAAAGCAAACTGCTTTAAAGTATCGCCACGCAAATTTTGATCCTTAAAAAATAAAATCACTTTCCCAAATATTAGTCTTCAATAAGTCTGAATCAAGCAAGCACGTGTCATTCTTTTTTTTTGTATAAATTGTAATGTACATGGGAGCAATTTGCCACGTGTCATATAGATCGACTGATAAATTTTGATTTTCAACTTTCAGAAGTTCTATATTAAAAACCCATTGTTACATAGTAAAAGGCCGGGGTAAAAGTTAAAACTTACATCTTGGTTCAAATGAATAATGTTCAGAAGTAAAACATAAATAATTAATAATCAATTTGAATTTTCGTATAGATTATTAAACCAAGGAATTAAGTAAGTTTATGTTTATGTATAAAATTTCATACCACAAAAACAGGTAGTGCTGCGATAAACCCATAAGCTCTTGCTTATGACCTTGCACCAGAGTCTGCATAAATGTTTGATGGTTTCTAGGCACATTGTCCTGCTGATTCCAAATCTTGAGGATGTAACTTTGTCATTCCTTGAACATCTTGAAATAGGGAAGTAGGTAAAATAACAGGCGTAAAATTTGTAAATGTTTTATACGGGCTACAAGGTGCATAGACATGTTCATCTAGTCGGAAGGATTCAAAAGTATAGTTTGCTATATCTAGGATAATTAATTATAAAAACGGCTTTAAAACGGCTTAAAATGGTTCAATGTCATCAGGAGGTATTTTTTTTTTATAATGCATAGATTCTTTTCAAATGGGCTCAAATTCTTAATGCTGTTGAAGTAATGTTAATGTATGCTATGTACTTTGGTTGACATTTTTGATAAAATTACGAGTAAAAAGTGTCTAACAGGGTTTATGGGGATCAGCATTCCAGCCTCCGCTAAATACCGTTGAGCTGATTAACATAAAGTAAATGCATATTTCCTATTTGTACATTACCATTCGAAAAAGTTTAAAGCTCATTTTAAACAATTTGGATCCATATAAATATTTATCCCCATGATGACCTTGAACAGTTTTGGCTTGTCATACAAACACAAGTGGTTGTATATAGATACAGCAAACTATACTTTGAAACACGTCTATACATATTTAACCCCCATACCCCTGTTAATTTACCCCTTCCCTATCTCAAAATGCTCAAGGATGTCATCATCGAGATTTGAAATCATCAGGTCAATAAACACTCGCGGTTCATTTAATTGCTTGGGTTCCCTAAAACTCACTGTGGATAATACGACTAGACAGATTCGCTGATAACATCTGTAAACATTGTAAATAAAGTGGTTGTTGGTTGACAAATTGACAGAGTGGCCCCTGACAAGGCAATTCGTAAGATGCTATTTACTTGTTTATAATGATTTTTGTTTTCTTTTTTTAGCTGTCATTAAGTCTATTTTCACGGTATTTTACTGTTTGGAAGAGTTTTACTCGTAACTGTGGAACAAATTACTGTTTAGTTGAATGACAGGTCTAATAGTCACAGCCCTGGTCAATGTTGACATCACTTAAAGGTTGGGAGCTAATCCAAGTTTCAAAACTTAACCGCTAGTTGGCCGACAGTTAACGACGGTTAGGCCTAAATAGTACTCCATGGGATCAAAGAGAGGAAGATGATTGCATAAGGAATTTGATTACGTTATTGGCGAAGTAACTAAATTCTGTACAGGTTATTATTAAATATTATACCTTTTCAGGAGCTATTACTACCCCGATTAAGATTGAGTTATTTTTTTCATGACGCAAAGCACAATATAATCTTTCTCGAATAAATAAATCTTAGGCTTTTATTGTGCGTTCAATTAACCTTGACCGTATATTTCATAATTTTTTTCCAAAAAAAGGAAACAAAGATGAACATAAATCATGAAAGAAGGTTGTTAGGCAGACTGTGACCTAACATCTTTGTGCAGGAACAAAATTTAACTTTACAGTAACTTTCCGCGTAACGCAATTTCTATTTTAGCATAGGTCGATAAACCCCTTTTTTTGTATTCTTCTAAAACATGATGGTAATTTGAATAGAAATAGTTTTGTTCACATTTGCTTCTTTTTTTAATAAATGATGAAATACACAGTCAAAATTAATGAGCTCACAGGTAGAACCTCAAAGTTTATTTTAATCGCGAACGAGGCAGCTCAATCTAAACTGGATTTTTTTCAACTGCATGAACAGTAACAATGGCTCTGCAGTTCCAAATAAAAATGGCGAATCTGAAGTGCTTTGCCCGCTACATACCGGGTGGATTTACTTATCAATAACGCCATTGTTTGCTTGAGTCATAGTGTATGTCCCTTGATCACTGATATTCAGAAAAGAAATTGAGATGACATTTTATTCATTTAACCTTTACAATTGACATACCCAATAAATGATAATTATAATATTTATTAGTATTTATAGTGGAAAATGGTTTACTTCGGAGAAGTATGTAATCAAAATTAAAAATATTTCCTTTGATCGCATGGCTGATGAGTGTGCTAAATATTCTGTGGTAATTTTGGGGAATTTAATTTGTCCAGATAATGAGACTATTTTTCTCTCCCTCAAGGACATACCGACCGATTTAATGAAATGTGTCACATTTCATTGAAGAAAAGGAAAGTCTTCTAATAATTAGAGCGCGCGCTCGACACTTATCCGTTTGACGTTGAATTTTATTTGACACGCCTAGCCATCAAGGGGCTTACAAAATCTCTTCAGCTGGTGCTGATATAGATATAGATGGTCTTCAGATAAATTACCCTTTTCCCACGCAAAATTAGTGCCCTGCTATATTTTATTTAAGGCAGTGACACATTGGAAACGAGAGAACCCGTTTACGTGACACATTAAGTTTCAGCACTTAATTATTATCGAGAAAAAATACGTGTCAATTGCCCTATTAAACACAATGGAAAAATTGGGTGCTGGTTCAGATTTCAGATCAATTTTAGTAGCTAAAACTTTACTAACAAAACAGAGACACAATTTGAAGAAAGTATTATACGGTTATTAAATTAATTTTGTTTATTATTTAATCAATTTTCATAATAATAAAATCAATTCGCTTTGCAATAGTAATTTTAGTAACACGACTTTACATGCATCATTGTGCCAAAGGGCATATTGTATTATCCATATAAGTTGGACATTTTACCGTTATCCAATGGGATAGTATGCAACATTATTCCAATTTTGTGTATACTGTCAAACCTTTAAGGTAAATTATACAAAGCAATAACAATTATACGTCGATACATTCATTTCAGTTAGTTGTATATACTATCTTTATTTCCCTATGGGCGCATTTAGTGTTTTATGTAAGCGGGTTTGTTTCTTAGATGCTACGAGGTTCACTAGTCAGTTCATAGAAACCAAGGCAAAGACAAACCTTGCTTTTATGAGTCACACGTGCTTAGTAAATAAGGGACAGGAGGAGATTTTTTGAGGGTACGAATTTCTCTCAATTTGCACTTGATCGGTTGTAGAACACCCACCGAGAACGTTTTGGACAAATAAGTAAAACAGAAAACCAAAAACTATAATGGCATTTAGAATAACATACTAAAAATCTAAGAAAATCTACCAAGTGGAAGCAGTGTAATAGGGGGAAAGGTTTACACAGGGGTTAAAATATGTAAAGAGTCAAAATGTGTTACAAAAGAACATCAAACATATTCATCACGTTTCAACGATTTAAAAAAGTATAGGTTGTCCTATCTGTATGTTGGAGTTCAATAGTTATAAGGCAAAATATCTTCAAGGTCACAATGGGGGTAGAATTTCAAATCGATTGGGTAGTTTAAATATCGTTTCAAATTAGTTGTAAATATGACATACACATTAGATCAAATGTGTATTACATTTGTAATTTTTTAATTAGAATGCTAAATATGGCGGGGGGGGGGCTTTCCTCCGTAGTTTGCTTGTGTGTATTACAGTATCATCTTTAATAGCCACCGTTCACTCAATAACACGTGATATTGATTGTATTGTCCCGAACAATTTGAGGCCAGTTTTTAAAAAAAATCTGACCATTTTGTTAATGTTTTTCCCCAGGGCGACCTTGAACTGTTAGCATCCCATTGTACCAAAACTATAAGTCATAGATGGGAAATCTATACTTTTTAAAGCCTAGTAATAGCCCTGTACAAACTTTGTCCCCTAATTTCTCCACCAGCATCGAAGAAATTTTCTTAGTTTTTTACTCTGTTATTCCTGATATCAAATACTACCAAATATAGTAATAAGCCATTGTGTTGCAATTATTTTGTGGTCAAACTTAAATTCCCCCATCTAGAAGTATTCCATCAAAACAAGCTTTCCGAGCAAATCGAAATTAAGTACGAATGTATTTTGTAATGTATCATTGAAAAGAATAAATTCCCAGTGCGCTGTGCTAAAGATGCTCGGATAAGGGCTTTGGTTACGCATATCAGCGAACTGATTCTGCATAGATAAACAGTAGAATATCTACTGTTTCCATACAATGGAGAATGTCAAGGACCATGGGGGCTTCCTAGGGACCCTCAAAAAGTATTAATAACCCTTAAAAATATTAACCCATATTATAGTCGTGAAAACACAATTTTATTATGGACGTTGCTAAACCGTTACTGTACAAAGTCTATGGGAAAATGACGTGTATTTTGCAACGCCCGTTAAAAATACAGGATTCCCTGAAACTACAAGTTTTGTGTTAAATATATGTAATTTGGGTCTTTAGAGAGTAGATATCAACATAAAGTTTTCAAGCGCAAGGCTCATTTGAATTTTCCGTTTTTTGCCCATTTTTGGAACACGAAATTGGGTAAAATGGTCTGATTTATAGGGAAGCTACATGTAACCGAAAGAAATTCATGGTAGGCGCTCACAGCACCACAATGTGGCCAAATCATAGCAGATGTGGTTCGATATGTGTTACTAATCTTCGAGTATGGAGTTCCGAGTGAGCATCTTCAGCTTTGAATCTGGACTTTTCGAGTATACATCGAATTTTAAGTGACCAACTTCAAGTATCGAGTGCAGAATGTCGAGTTTCGTGTGACCGACTTGGACCAGCGAGTGAAAATTTCGAGTTTCGAGTCACACTCGGGTTTTTAACAATAGATAAACAGCTTTACCTCCACTGTATTTGTATTGTAAATGCATGACGCTGCACAATCAAACATGTATATCCCTAACGCCCCTTAACTGCATTTAAATGCACTTTTTGAAAACAATCACGGAGCGGACCCCTGCATTGTTTTAGGGGGAAATTGCCCCTAGATCACTGCAAGAAAAAATAACGCTATCTCCCCTTTTTGTGGTGATCGTCAGGTTTTCCTCTAGGGCCGTTAGAGATATCTTAACAATTATTAAGTGCACGACCTTGGTACAACTTAAGTGCAATGGATCTAATCAGAAAACAAATGGCTTTAACCAATGCAAAACATCAACATTTAATTGGACACACAATTATAATGGCGTCAATATTTATCGTGTTTACATATCACTTAATATAATAAAACTAAGCGCTTTCTAATGGTAAAAATATCATGTGCTTCAATACGGGAAAGAAATAAATCATTAGATATTTTACCTGCAGCAAAATTTATTTAACAGCTTATTAATATCGACTGTCTCTATAATTTATTTTTAATTTTGCCAACAAATGAATGGTTTAAAGGTATTGACATTTTCTTTTGAAAATTTATTTGTAACAGAAGGCTTTATTAATGTATATAATTGTACAAATATTGTGTGCAATATTGATGTATAAACGATTGTAATGACTTAGGCCCGAGGTCTCCTGCACTCTCGTTGCAAGGGAAAGGGTTCGTGAAATTTGTTTATTAACAATTATCGCACAGCTATGTTGCATAATAAGTTTTTTCGTGCACTCCAAATGGTAGCGGTTAATTATCTAATCAACGGAACCGGAGATTATATAATTATTTTGTGCATAAAAAGAAGTGTTCAGTTATAGCATAGGCTTAAAAACACGCGAAATAGTAGGTTTTCGTTAGTTTAAAATATCGCGGGGAAAACAAACACAAAATGAGAACATTTACAATATTTGGACAGGCTAAAATCGCCAAAATTCATGACATTCATGATAATCTAAAAAAATGAGAGAGAGAGAGTATTCAATTCTTTTAAAAGCATCCTAGGCCTATTTCTTTGTGATTAGGGGGGCGTTTTAGTTAATTTAGACAGGTGGTTTTTGACAAATATCAATCATAAAAAGTATTTAAAAAGGTGACTCTAAAAAAAAAAATGAAAATAAAAAAAAATGGGAATTCGTTTACAATTTAAAATAGCAGAATAGAGCAGAACAAAAACAGAGTCAAATATCCATTTCCTCAGTCGGTGATATTTGTGATGATTCCTCCGGTCATTCAGGGGAACAGTACTCACGCAGTAGCCAGGGAACAGTCTCAAGAGTCACACGAATAGAAGGTTTGACATGTTAAGCATTTGACAAAAAAGAGCTTAGCAAGAATCACTTATTTCGGTTGGCAGTATTACAATATGGTTCTCTCTCTCTCTTTTTTCTTGGCATGTTGTCCAAATACTTGATATCGAGTGAAGCGTATTCGCAAAAATTGCCCGAGTGGGTGTGATGTGACTGAAGTGGGAAGAAAGATTTAGGACACCGCATACTGTAAAGTTGATGGAAGCAATACAATATTCCTGCTATTTCCAGTATTATCTTAATCCAGTCAATAATCCTGTTAACTTTTGTAGTGCTGCCAGCATCCTTAGTCATTATTACTTTCAAACACAACACTACACAAAATTGCATATCATTGTCACATAATTCGTAAAGTGAATTGCAAATGTGGATGAGTCCGTCCACTCGATTATTAAAAAAGACTTTGAATATGGCAGGCGATAATTCATCACACATTTTTAAACACAATCTGTGAGATCAATTTTCAAGATCACTGGTTGTGGAGAAAAGATCTCACAGGAAGATGTAAGAATGATTAGTAAACAAACTTGCTTTAAAGATCATTTTAAAACTGTTAACAAACCCCCACTGATTCATTAATTACATAACTGGGCATTTGGATTTTATCCTGAGGCCGAGCACACACCCTACGGTACGCAATATAGGTATTAACGCGTGATTATTAACAGACAATACTGGTTATTCTTACTTAATATAACAGTATCACATGTAATACAATGGTTTTGTCTGCGTAGATAATACGAATATATTCCGTTATGGTAATTTAACATTATCATTGCAGTCTAAAGTGCAGGTTAATTTCTGCTTCCATTATTGGTTGCCTATGTAATCTAATGATACATCATACAATGACGTACTTAATTCAATTATTAACATCTAATGAATTCAAATTTGATTCTTAAATCTAAATCTTTGTTTATTTTAGTCTATCTTTTGCACTGGGTTATGAAGTGATCAAAAGATGTTCAACCATGTGCAATTTTAATATGATTAGAGAGCTAAATGTTTCAAATTTCGAATGGGAAGTCCATGTTGGAAGAGATGAACAATGTCCTTTATATTTCGCAGTTATGAAATGGTCTTTTCCAAAGGGAAAAGAGCATGGTAATTTTCTTTTACTGAGATGCTTTTAACCACAGGAACACTCTTTATAACCAGTATTAGATAGCAATCCCAAAAATCTTGGTTTTATGTTCGATCATACAATGTCCTATGACTGAACATGTGAAACCTTCCACTCTGTTGCAAATTTCCGGATCCATCCCACTTTTGATCACTCTTCCCTGGTTTGCATGTTAGGAGCGAATCAGATACAAAATCCTTAGTGTCTTCACGAACAGCGCCGTCAGAACCTTACTTATGATGGTCTAAATTTTGAATATTGTTGTGTGGCAGTACCTCTGCATGATTTGTACAAGACTGAGATTCTACGGTCTTGCCTTCTGGATGGTGGTATGTTATTATATCTCGTACCAAGCGTATAATGACAAATTATTGAACTTCATTGTCCGATGCTCTAAACAATGTTCCTGTTAATATTAGTTATTACAGAGGTATTCCACAAGTGGCTTAAAAGAAGCGGCTCCTGAACACGTATACATTATTTCCTGAGTCTTAAAGTTTTAGTAAACTTTGGATCCGCGAAGTGCGTCCTGTATTCAATGATGTAGAATTTCGTACTTGTGTCAGACACTTGTGTTTCTTTGTAGATATCTGTAGAGCGCCATAATGCATCAGTTATATCATATATTATTTTACCACGATTCGAGAGATTTTCCATCACTATCTTTCTCTCTCTGATCTTATCTTGCATTGACTATTAATGCCATTCACTATTTACGCGGCATGTTGTCCAGAGATCAGATAGAAGCATCAGGTTGATAGAAGGAAACCACGCTACTCCACTCTACAAAGAGCTCCATTGGCTACCGTTCAGTGAGCGTGTTGTCTTTAAACTTACTTAGCTTCTTACCCAGAACGTATTTCTGACAATTTTGACACTATCCTTTGTCAATAATATTTTGTAATTATGCTTCTGGCAGGCCATGATTAGCTTGTCAGAAGACACACAGCTTCCTTACTCTAGTAGCTCATGTGGTACCACTCATATAAAGTATCATTATTGTCCAGTGAGCTAAAACTCTTCATGAATCCACTAATTGAAGGTCCATGAACAATATTTGGTTGGTAACAATTCCCACCGACGAAAGGTGCCGAAAATGGCTGAAATGGCCACGCCCCCTTTTTGGGTGGTCCACGCCCCTTTTGAGTGCAGTACCTACTGACTATATCTACTGAACCGTTGGACCTAGAATGTTGAGGGACCACTCAATTGTGCGGATTGCAACATTATTGGGGGGGGGGGGGGTGTCATTAATACATTTTTATATCCGAAAGTCTAAAGTTTTTAAGATAATTGGCCACAACTGATTTCATCATATCGCACACGTTATACAATTATGAATGAATTCATGAGGTTTTCGGGGGGGGGGTCCAAAACAGGAAGGGGGTTCAGCGGGGCATAGCCTTGGAGTGGGTTGCTCAGCTGTGGCGGGGGTGGCTCTCTCAGGGATAATTGTTAGGGTAACTAAGGGTAGGTCCACCACCGAAATTCTATTCATTTCTGTTTCTCAACCGCAGCCCGGAAAAAAATTGGGTAATTCCACAAACAGGCTAGTGGGCGATCATGCTCGGGCTTTTAGCAATGCGGCCCTAGCCTAGCTATAGAACCCTCTGTCCACCTCTTTTGCCACTCCAGGTCCATCCTTACCTTTAAACCAATTACAATGCATTTTTGAAGAACGCCACCATTTTCAAATTTGTGAGATTTATGTACAGTGCGAACCTGTGAATCTGTAAACGGTAATGCTCAAGTATGCATCTCACGGAAATGATCCTAACTTGACTTGCTTGAACCAACTTTTGAAAGTTCCATTTATTATGACAAACCAGAATAAAACAAAAAATATCAACATCGACACACTTTTTGACAAGTAATATAGAATATTTATTCCACTAACTTCATCCTGTGCAAATTTTGCGAAATTTCATTAGGGGAAAATTCTAGTTTAACACGTCTTTCTATGGAGAATGGACATATAGAGGGCGCTATAACATACAAATAATGACCTTTGTAAGATAACAAATAAAGCCTAGAAAATATAAATAATCCTAACCCATTATAAAACCCAAGCATAAAGAATCTAACAAACACAACATACATACTTGATGCATTCAACCACTAGCACTCATAATCTGGCAACACACACACACACACACACTCCAATAACAAAAAGAATTATACATTACACACTAGAATCATACCCATTGCACATTAAAAACTCAGACTACTATTTTCAATCCATTGGCTGAATGAATCAAGATAACCTGCAGCTGGCTTGAATCAGGGTATGTGCGGTTTTCAGGTATTGTCAGGTCGTCCACATATTTCCAAGAACTTATGGGACAAGTGTTGTTCTGCACATCATCATTAATTATCACTTGAAACCCTATAGGACCTATTTTGGGGCCTTGAGGTTGGAAAGCAGATAACATACCAAAATCGGAAAGAATTGAATTATATCTTAACATACGGTTGCTGAGAAAGGACTCAGCCAAGGGACAATGGATCTTCGGACTCCGATGTGAATAAATTTCTCGATCAACAGATTGTGGTCAACCATGTCGAAAGCTTTCGAGAAGTCCCTATGTTGTTGAGTTTATCAGCACCTTGTTGCAAAAAATGGAGTAGGCTTACCAAGTAGTGTAGCTTTATCAATTTGGTCAGAAATATTGTTTAACCACTTAACCCGGACTTTGGGCTACTTGTACCCCAAATTCGCTTCAGCGGTTCCATTGTTTAACGCAGTGAAGTTGAACCATTGCTGAAAGCTAGTGAGACATAGCAATTTTGACTGGAGCCTGCTCTAGATTTGTAGGAAAAACGCAAAAAAAAAAAAAACACCGCGATTTGTTAGAAAATTGAGGGACCATTCTCGGGAAATCTCTGAGTCAGTCTTTATATATTTAATCACTCAAACCTTATGTACTCGAGATGTGTTACAAATGTCTGGCAGCTCCTAGGCTAATTGCATAAATGCTAAGAGGTTTGGCAGTAAACACGACTGTTTATCAGGGCAGGTCATTACATTCTCCTCCCTCTGAACAAAGTTCTTTGACTTACAACTCGTAACAAAATTCTAATATTAATAATCTTCAGTCCAAACCTAACCCAAAATAATGTTCCCACTTTTGCTAGATAGGTTATTTTGTCATGGGGGCGAAATAAGTTCGGTCACGTGTGTGACCTTCTGATGGTCACACACGTGACCGAACTTTATTTGTCCCCATGACAAAATAACCAATCAAGATAAAGTGAAAACATTATTTTGATTATGATTGGAATGAGCGGGGAATGAGCTGGTGAGCTGGTCAATATGTGCCTAGTGACCAGAGTGGGGCTTGAGCAACCTCTACCTCTCACAGCTCAATTTCCTTCTTTTGCTAGTTTCTTTTCCTTCTCAGCATCCAGTTGCCTAGGTTAGCTTTTTCCATCTGCTAGGTAGGTTAAAGGCACTCAAGACCTGGAAAAAATCAAGACTTCACCGATGCCGCTGAGGGGTACATACACACAGATCCCCTCGGCTGGCGGCTTGAGTGCATCCCCATATGTTTTAGTATGGGTGACTTTACTTTATATCCTTTTAGGCTAGGCTTGTGATTTGACATCCTTCACACTTAGGCTATGGGAAGGAACCCAGAAAAAAATTACCTCGCCAACCCGCAGGCCAAGTGTGACGAGTATGGCAAACTCCCTAGTTATGACAGATACAAATAAACCACGGCCCTCAGTCCCCAGCAGCTCTGGAGTACCTGACCAAGGCAGCGGTAAGGATAGCAAAGGAGCAGAGGGCCGCGGGTGCTAAGAATCTCTGGGTACGGACAGGCTGCCATTGGAAATTGAACGTATGCACGTATAACGCCAGATCTCTCTCTACAGACGACAGAATTATTGAAATGGAGGAAGAACTGGAAAGGATCAAGTTTGACATTGTTGGAATTAGTGAAGTAAGGCAAAAAGGAGAAGGATGTATCACCCTTAACAGAAGTGGTCACAATCTCTACTTCAAGGGAGGCAACACCTGTCACAAAGGAGTGGGGTTCATAGTACACAAGAGTATAGCAGGAAATGTCAGTAGTTTCAAAGGAATTTCAGACAGAGTGACTCAGCTAACTGTCAAGATCAACAACAAGTACCATCTAAATATAATCCAAGCTTACTTACCAACAACCAACAGCGCTGATGAGGAAGTAGATGCTGTGTATGAGGAAATAGACAAGCTAGTCAGCAGTAGCAAGAACCACTACAATATCATAATGGGCGATTTCAATGCAAAGGTTGGAGCGGGTAATCAAGGAGAGTCATGCACAGGTAACTTTGGGCTAGCAGTGCGGAACAGCAGAGGAGATACTCTCATCAACTTTGCTGAAAAACATCGATTGAAAATCATGAACACTTTCTACAAGAAATCGCCAAACAGGCGATGGACATGGATCTCCCCAACGGAGTCACGAAGAATGAAAT
>JAMKCH010035253.1:0-14988 GCA_023653785.1 Ophioderma brevispina | reverse complement strand
TTTAGAGATTTCACTTTGCCTGAGATTTCTTATAAGAGTTGTCCTTTCCTATTCAGCAAGCTTGATGACTAGCTCAACTTGCTTCTGAACGGTTTCACATTGAAAGATCATGGAACTGTTAATTTCAGCTTGAAAGACTTTCAAGCTGCTGAACACTTGTTTGATTCTTAATCTCACTGTCTATCATGATCAAACAACGTCGCCATGTATTCGTTCTGATCTTTGTATGCACACTTTACTGAGTTAAAGTTAGGTCTGGTCATTTTGTGTTTTGTTACACCATGCAGAGCTACAACCAGTTACATTACACTTCTCGCGTAGAAATCAATAATTATTAGATGCTCAGGGCACATCGCTTGGGATTCGTACTTCTATGTTCTTCTTGCTTTTCTGCAGAAATGCAATCGCAGGACGGTTTTATGGCGGGTCACGCCTTCTTCAGGGATTGAGTGTAACATGGCGGCATTCTGGACAATCTACAATCTGTCTACCTCCTTCTATCATCTTATCTGAATAACACACACACAACACCATGGGGCAGTCCAGAAGGTTTGGTGTGTTTGGATCTGAGAAGTTCAAAAACACCGGAATGTCAGAGTGTCTTCAGTATGAGAGAAAAATCTCGGCCATTTTGTCAGATAAAGTAATAGTAAAGATATGTCAAGATGGGTGTATAGTAAAAGTAGCTGGAAATTCAGTGTTGCAATATGAAACGCTGTGATTTAATTTATAATAAAACCAAGGCAGATAAGTCTTTATCATGATATATAAATATAGTACATGGGGAATGATAATGTGAGTTTGGTTGAGTTTTTTTCATATACAATTTTGACACCAATGTTGGTCCATACAGAATTATGGAGGAATCTAAATCATGGGTGTCATTTTTAATGTGTTCTTGGGTGTTTTACAAGGGGACAACATTTGACAGGGGTAAAAAATAAAAGTGTGTTGAAATGGTTTTAAATTGTATTACCGTCTGTTCGGCTGCTAATAAGGTTTCTAAAAAGGTACAGTTTGCCATATTTAAGCCTCTTGTTTAGTACAATTAGGTCAAGAAAGGTCAAGGTCATTATTTATAGATTATGGTCTCGATTTTGTTGAAACTGGTTTTAAATCGTTCATGGGGCTTATACTAAATAGCAAAATGTATATAGATTTCGTGTTTCACCTTTTCAAAGTAAGATTTTTAGAGATATGACTAGTGTCTCCCATTGACCTGTGGCCAAGGCCCATATTTGCCCTCTTATTTATCAAACGTCATTGACCGGCGACATTTAATTTTCGGCTTCTGTACAGTAAAGACGAACAATTTGGGCCACCATTTTTATAACAACGAATGAATCTGAATTTTACCCACCAGTGTGGAATTGAACTGTTTGTCTTGTAACTCTTGAACTAGAACACTACGGTAGGGCAACCAAAACATACCTTTCTGTAATCATTGAAAGTGACTGAACATGATGGTATATATTTTAAAACACATTTTGCCCCCTTTGATATTTTTGCCTCCTGTATAAACCAGTGTTGGTAAACCTGCCCCGACTTTTAGAAATTCATCCAAGACCACATTTAAAAAATGACACATGGATTTTGGAATCCTCATACATTTGATTAGAAAAACCTTGGTTGCAAGATGGTATATGGAAATGTTCACAAAAATACAGTTCAACATGTTATAGTCTGATATGGGAGGGCCTGCGCTTATATAAAGACAAGTTCGGTCTCTTCATTTTCAAAAAAATATTAATATCGTAAACTCGTAAGGGTAGTACGTAATATAAGTTAAATCATTATCATAATATATTTTTCGACCAATAGATTAACAATTAAAATGGAAATAGCAATAATAATGTAGGAAATGCGTGGATGAATTACACACATACCTGTATAGCAGTTCAATTTTTAAAATAAAAAATACAGATATACTACAACCGTTTCCAATGGACTTTGACAATTACCATAATTACATATGTCGATAAGTCTAAATTTGGTCAATGAACAAGTTTATTTTAGAATTAAAATTTGCCACCACATACAGCCTGTTTAAAAAAAATGGTACAATCAAAAACTGATTTTTGCACATCACATAAAGACACTATCATTGATTAACCGACGAAGTGAAAATATTATATTTTGCAGGACGAGTTAAAAGTGAAGGATAAGTCTGTAGATTCTCATAAGTTAATTTTTTCCCCCAAATGAAGAATTAAACAGAAAAGGAAGAAAACGGCAGCCCGTGTTCAAAGATACGATCTCCATTCAATTGCGTGTTGTAGAAGTGTCCATTCGGACAAATTAAAATAAAATAATGATTTTGTCTTTAATTAGGCTGCGTTTGGTTGTACCACTTGGCGGTATGCATTAGAATAACAATGCTACTTCCAAACATGCAAAAATATGATTTTTGTAGTTTTTTTTGTTTATCTGATTCATTTATCAAATCACTGATCGTGCCTTTACAGAGAAAAGACCAGGCTTCCAGTATTTTTTTGTTTATCTTCATTTATTGTTTGCAAGCAGATGAAAATGGTGAAAATGAAAAACTTAGTTAGGGGGGGTTATGGTCTGACCTTTGGTAAAAAATTGTTCATTTTACGAAAATGAGATAATGCAAGGAGTAATTGCGTAGATTGGAATCTACAAATGCTTTTTATTCGATCGCATCGGACATTTCGTTTCCGAGATATAGGCATGATCAAAGAGTGCAGCAGGTGTACTCCGAAATTTGCCAAAAACGCATAGTCTCCTATACTTATCATGTGAAAATTTAAATGGGTTCTAATTAAGATATTTTTAAAAGATATTATTTCTACGCCATTTAAGGGCAGTTAGTTGGCTAAGTCGAAGTAAGTAAATAAATTACTCTATTATTTTGTCCATAAAATTAAAAAGTATTAAATGAATAGAGAAAAAAATAAAATAATTTTGTTGTAATTTTATTGTTTTCTCACCCTCTGATATTTTTTAAGAAAAAATATTTAAAGATTAATTACAGGACAATGGATGCAGCTATTTCGATAATTTTATTAATATTATGATAATTCAGTATAAAAATTAACATTTAAAAAAAAATTCCATATTTTCCTCAAAGCGGCCTCAATTTTGTCTAAAGGTTTCGAGGTCCATAACTCGTTTCGTTAAAATACGCAAACGACCAAAACGAAAACGACGTAACTAGAGAAGCTTACATGCTAGGCACAGTAAAAATTTGCACACATATTCAGCAATATAGGCCGAGGAACCATTAAGCCGATTTCAAAATTGGTTCCAAAATTCAAATTACGCCATGAAATTATGTTATTGGTCGATTGCCGGTTGCATGGCAACGGTATCAAAATCCGGCTTCAGGGTTCACTGCGGATTTACCCCTGCAAATGCCACCCAAGTTTCGTCCCAAGTAGCTTCTTTAGGTATTTCGTTACGTGCGTTCTAGTGTTTAGCAATCAGAGGCCTTATCGGGTTACCATGGCAACCCAGGGCAAAAATTGGCAAGAATTTTAAAACTTTGTGACATGGGCTACCATATGATGTGTAACATGTATATACCATATTTAGGAAAAGTAAGAAAAATCACTTCAAAGTTCAATGCTTCAGACCCCATTTCCCTCCCTTAAACGTAAGATATTCACAATGTAAAGAAATTTTTGAAATTCTTACATAAGTGGTAGACGTTATGATCAGTAAGTTTGGCTTTAAGTAAGTGCATAACATTCGACCGGATACTGTTGTTTGTTACAAGAGAACCATTGAGCGTAAAGCAACCTGGAGGAGAGGGCTTGTTATGGTCTTGAAGTATCGTGAAATGCAAATTCCTATCAACACTTTAATACTTTGCTTCCAAATTCAAACTTTATGACTTCAAACAATTATTAAATGCACAAAAGCTATGCAATGATTTTAACAGATACCAATTTGCAATAAATTCAAGCTCCATTTCATTGACGTGCAATAAATATTTGTACTGTTTATTAATATGAAAAGAAGATTATTTATAATGTAACTGATTATGTTGACTCTTAAATCTGGTGTCGATAAAACTAGACTTGTGTTGTTTCTTTTGGTCAAGTTGCAATCTTTGGTGAGCTTCAAGACAGCATGGTATAACTGCACGAAACAACTCTGCCCAACAAGTACAAACTTCTTTCAATACATTTTAACCATGGAAGAGCGCGCTCCATTACTCTCATTACGGCATGGTGACGTCAATTTTGCGATACAGCTTGGGGAGATTTGCAATCTGTATTGTGTGTTATGACGTTCGAGAGACTTTTGTAGACCTCGGGTGGTTAAAATTATATTCGCATGATAATGGGAAAATCCGGTTGGTCTCGGCTATCGGAAGCTGAAGAAACATAAATTTAAATACGACTATTCCGTGTTCGTGTTTTGTTGTTTTTTTTATGTCAGTACCGGTTCGCCATGAGTCAATCCGGAAATTGAGGGGTTGAAATGTAACTCCTAAATAATGGTAGATTAAATGCGCGATATAATGTGACTAGTGAGATCTTACTATGTTGTCGGTATTACTAGATATTCTGAACCCACAGTGTCATCATGCAAGGTGACATTCACTTTAAATAAGGTGACACTGGAAATATGCATGGCTATTTTTCCGGCAGTGGAACCCAAGTTTTGAACATGGAAATTGCCATGGAGTATTGGATTGCTTTCATAATTAATGCGCGGAAAACTTGTTTGTGGGCGCGGTCAACTGGTTTCGTGCACGTCAATGTACAACACACGATTTGTGTGTATATTGGTCAGTCACTACCCGAAATGTTACTACACATGCGCGAATTCATCGTCGGTGACTTGTCACTAAAATTTGTTATACAGGCGTCAATGGAAAGCTTTGTTTGTGCCCAATGGCCCTGCATAAAAGTGTCACAAAATCGATTTTTGGTGTAACGCACTAATTGATTATATGAAACAAAAACACCATTGGCAATCTGGTCTTTTGTTCTTTAATGTTAATCCAATAAAGGCGAATTCGAATCGGCATCAACATCCACATAAACCCGAGTGCTATCTTTTTTAGACTTAACGGTAGGAGGGCGCTCTTACGCATAATCCCCCGACGACTTAGTAAAAGGCTATATCTGATCAACGATCTTTAAACCTAAATGACCTTTATTGGAAATTACAACTGTTTGCAGAAGTTTAATCCACGAACGCCTGTTCGATTTTTGATTCATAAATTATTCTTAAATATCATGATATTACTAATATCTATTCACTAAAGTTTAAGACGAGATTTGAATGTAACTGAAGCAGACACTGTCATAGTAAATCACTAGCTTTTCCACAATTACCCTTTAGAAATCCCAATGCCCAAATCGAGCAGGTCGTGTCCTACCCCCCCCCCCCCCCACCCCCGCATAATATAAACAAAATATATATTTGTATTGCGGTTGGATGGTTTCTCTTTTTGCATACGATATACTTAAATAACGTAACCTCAATAAATACATCCAATAACAAGACCAAATGCTCAATAATCCTCCCAGGTTACCAGTGGATTTTAAACTCACTTTGTTGCTGTATTCGTAATTTGTAATTGGTTGGCCACTACTGCTTACGTATGGATAAATGAGTTTAGTTGCATTTATTACTACCAAAAAATCGCACGTGGCATGATTATCCATCTTTATTATTTCTCAAAAACTAACATCTGGGGCAAAAGGTTAATTGTCCCAAAAATTAAAAAGTATTTTTGTATGCCTTTAAAGCCAGATTACTGGTTTTTGGTTTGGTATGCACCTTTAAAGTTGCACAGGCACATTTTCAGTGAATGTGAATTCCGCAATTTTGCTTTTCAAACATAGTCCCTACGACCTTGAAGACTATAGATATATTTTCACAAAATTAAACATGACCAGCTCTGAAAGTGCGAAAATAAAAACTTGTGAACATTTCTCACAATAAAGTAAAATATCATTATTGATACCGGGTCCATGGTGTTCGCCCCATGCATAAAATAAAGTAAAAAATCCTGGTATGCGGCTAACAGGAAATAAACCTATCTAAATACAGTACATGTCCTATATATTTTTACATAATGTGACGGCGGAGTTATTCAGTAATGACTCTTATCACCTCTGTTTTATGCAATCGTTTTACTGTAAAAAAAGAATTTTCCTGATTTCAACTGAACTAAAAGTTGAGTCACAGGTGCGTAATAGTTTATTCAGTATTTATTGATCTTTCACGTATGGCAGTAGTATACTTCTTTCAATAAACATGTACATGAATGAATTCATACAATGTTGGCAGTTTGGCCTATAATAAACCCTATGTAAGCAGTTATAGACCATGGAAAGAAAATATATAGAAGGAAGCACGCGACTTCCACAATCCGATTTATATTTAATCTGTTATCCATTCACCCGTACAAAAGGGATGGATTCAACCAGCAACCCGTGAGCATAATCCCTCTGCCGCAAGTCGATAAGTCGTCGAGCATCATTATAAATTTTGAAAACTCTGATGTCCCGAACACGTAAAGTGTAAAGTATATTGAGCATATTAGAAACTGTTCCGGGTGTCTCCCGGTTGTCTATTTGTTGTTGTTTTCGTTATATAAGAAGTTAATGTACATCTTTATTCGTTCAGCTTTTACTGCCCAAACTCCAGTGTGAAAACCAGGATTGAAAGTTTTGATAAAATTTGAACGTTGGACCGGGGGGCCGTCTTGGATTTCATTGCGCACCCATGCTCGTTCGCAGGGTTGTTCTGAAAGTGACCCCTAACAGGACCCATTTTCCATTAAAACTATAACCAGCCCCTAATTGGACCAGCGTTGGTGAAATTATACTATTTTCAGTGAAAATATACACGTAACAGCAGTATGACACAAAAATCCCTACTGTGCTATTTAAAAATTTTCCACTAGTATTTTTTTTTTTATCCCAGTTGTATGCTCTCTTTTGAAATTCCACTTATACATCTTATAAACATCTTTACCTACTTGTAATGCAAAATAATATTTATAATTGTTACACAATTCCCTTTTTCACTTTCACTGCATTATATACATAATTATTATATTGTTTTGCTGTATTCTATAATGAACAAATAAAAATTCCGGGATTGACTCATGGCGCAACGGTACTCTGAATAAAAACACACAAAAACTGAACAACGGAAAGCGCGTATTTAAATTCTGGTTTTTTCTCACAGCTTTCCGATAGCCAGAACCATACCGTAATTTTCCACATTACATTGTGATTAATTTTTACCACCCGCGGTCTAAAAAAGTCGCTCGCACGTCCCATGACACACAATACAGAATTTCAAATCTCCCCAAGCTGTATAGCAAATATGACTTCCACCATTCATTAATGAGAGTACGAGCGGCGCTCGTCATTTGTAAAATGTATTGTAAAGAAGTGTGTACGTGCTCCGGCGTGTTGAATATCGGTTTCCATGTAAACTGCCATATGTTTGAGTATTTACTTCGTCAGCATTCACCGCGTGCTGATTCGCTGATTCCCGATGACCCGAATCTTTACGCAATGAGAAACAACCACGAAGAAATCGGATTACGACGATTATCCTGGAGGGCCACTTGAGAGAATATGAATATAACATTGCCATTATAGGGCGCATATAGATCGTGTTCCAAAAGTCAAGTGGGTCGATGTGGTTCCTTCTTTATCTCTTTTTCTTTTCCATGGTTATATAGTGAGGGTAAGTGGGCCCACGTTTCATCATCACGATTACACACATGCACCTTATTTCGGAATTCCAGATATATTCCAAGTGTCAGATGCGGAATAATCTTTGTGGCATTTTCGAAACCGGACAAGAAGATTTTCTGTAACCCATCTAGTAAGGACATCATTTTGCACAGGGTTTAATTGAAACTCGTATCTCTCAGAATTCAAACTTGTTTTGGCGTTAAGGGGCGATATAGGTCTGTATTGGTTAGGTTCATTAGTTTTTTTTTTATACAACAAGAACCGAAGGAATTTTTCTTATGCACGAGTCTAGTTTCGATTAGACGCTCTTTTATCCATCGTCCCCTCCATCCCCCGCCATCCACAAAATGTCTTCCTTATATTTACAACGGTGTTTTAAAAAAGAGGGTCTGGGTAGAAAACTACTTTTGAGAGTGAAACGTTCATTCGAAAAGATGGCCACTGAAATACACATATGAGTTCCTCATTCCAAATCGTGTTTTGTTTTCAAATAAATAAATAAAACAATAGCCATGATTTTGTGCAAAACAAATTATGTTCTTTATCTTTACTGTGGAAACAATATATTGGTTAAGGACAAAAAAAAAGAAAAAAAAAGCCAAAAATCTATTAATGTTCTTAAAGTGGTACTGTATGATGGAAAATATGTTTATTATATATAAAACCCATTTTTGGGGTCCTTCATGGGACTCCTGTATCAATGTAGTAACCCGGACTTTGTGGTTTAATATCGTATGTGTAAGGGTTTTTTTTTTATAAGGTTAAGTGTTGTTAGGGATAATGAATAATGTGCTAAAATCAATCACACACATACCAATGTAACTGTTCAATGGGTCAGTCACATTAAAGTAAATATAAATGATTGTCTTACATAATTAGATGTATTTTCCCTAACCAAAACAATTGAATTATTAACCAAATTTCAGAAAACAATCGACTGACATCCAAGCAAGTAAAAGTTCAATGAGCTCTTAAATCTAATCTCTAGAATGTAAACAGTGATAAGGAGAGTTATTTTTTCTCTTCCCCTTGGTAGGATATGCAGGTCATCTATTGAAATTTGTTAGCTATTACGTTGATGCATTACCTCTCTGCTTATATTCCATAAATTCTTGTATAACAACAAATAATAAACGTCACCTGAAGGGAAAACCTAAGACATCTTAGAAGGAAGATGGTATGAAATCAAAGAAGCACCATAATGTGTAGTGTATTTTTTTTTTGTATCGGCATTTAAATTTAATTACGTATACTAATGGACATAAGCCCTTCTTGCATATCAGCTCTTCATATAGGAATTCCATTTTGTACATTATCATGCTTTAGTATCCGATAAACGCGATAATTATCGGAATCTACGCATTATATGCATAAAATGGATGTTTGCGCCCAATATTTCTTGGTCTCGCTATTATTTTTTAAAATAGTGGGCTCGACTGCGTCTCGTAGCCCAATATTTTTTTTGCAACTCATAGCTCGACCAATAAATTTGGGCTGCAAACAATCCAATTTATTACAAACTTGTGTTCTATAATTGATGGCTTTATCTATATTAGTCTCACTCTACATGGGGGATTTTTATGAAGAAACATTAATGGAATTTCCCAGATTACTACATAATGTGTAGATAGTCCTGTTTAATAGCTTTCAAATAATTTTACATTTTTAAAATCGTTGAGCTGAGCATTCAAAAGCTACGGTATTTTTTTGGAAGGTTATCCATTTTTCTGACGACCCGAACAAATTGGAACACTGACTGTACACAAGAGACTTCATTTACTACCCCATTTGTACTGACTACGCACTTGAGGTTTCAAAATAACTGAACTGTTGATTCTTGGGCGCCGTATTCAAAATGCTATCGCAGGACATGTGTTGAAGATAATGTAGAATACTTAGTTATTAATTAACAGGATATCTTGTAAAATGGAAAATTCTAATGCTTTAAAAAGCCTTATCCCCTATATTTGAAAAATTTACTACGTGGAAATCAAATCAAATGAAAAAATGCTGCAAATTAATTTATTCAAGTCTTAATATTGATTTCATTAAATATGATTTTGATATCTGGTTTCATTTTACAGTCTTTCTACCCAAGATGTAAACCAAACATTTCATTTGGGGAGGGGGACCAGCAAGGCGATGTGACCTTTCAACTTTGGGGTTCACAAAACACTTTGTGCGAAGGTGAACACGGTAATCTGTCAATACTATTAATTTATTACTTCCCTGATCCTCTACTATTGAGGCCCGGAGTGGCAAAGATTGAGTGCGGTCCCCCACCCATTACCCTCCCCTCCCAGGCCCTCATCCACAGACTGGTTACGTCATTGGTTTTCCCTGACCGTTATTCCAAATGTTTAATTATGGAGGATATGCTGTAGAAAAAACCAAAGCTGAACGCAAATAATCCAAGAGTATCTTTGGATACTCTAGCGTGTTACACGTGTTGTTCGGTCTTTCACAATTAGGTAGCTTTCACTTCTGCAGCTGTAACTTTCGAACGCATTAATCAATTTTAATTGCCGTCATTTTTATATGAGTGCTAACAAACAGGGAATGTACTACAAAAAGAAAATATATGATGCATTGAGGGTTTTCCATGAAAAAAAAAATCGCTCATTTGGTTTTTAACTTTTTTTTGACTCACCAGTAATGCCGTTGTCTGTTTTGCAGCTGCCCTGAACACAGTGTCCATGACAAAATGGCTACCCATCATTACCCGTCATATTTGAAAGATGATCTGTCAGCCCGTATGTTTGACTTCTCAAGATCCGAACACACCTAAACTTTTAGTTAAGAACTGCCCTCATGTGTTTGTGCTGTGGTGTATTCAAAAGATGATTGAAGGAGGTAGACAATTGTAAGACTGCCCAGAAGCCGCCTGTTTTACACACGCACCCAGAAGAGGTGTTACCCCCTCCATGAAAAACCAACTTAAGTGTATCCAGTAATTGCAGAAAGTCATGCAGAACAAATCAAGAAGACACCAGCTACTAGAGCAATGTGCCCTGAACATAACGTTACAATTGATTTATACTGCAAGAAGTGCTGTTTGTTTGCTAGCCGTTCGTATGGTGTATGAACACAAAGGACCACTCATGACGTTTATCAAGTGGACAATGTGCAGAAAGAGCAAATGAAATACTGGAGTCTGTTCAACCAGCAGACAAGAGGTTGAAGAAGAAGCAATCAGAGTGTTAAGGGATCTTACAGCACTTAAAAGAAAATGGTAAATCCTTAAAAACACACACCAAAAAATCTTAAGAGCAAGTTGAGTTGGTATCAAGAGGGTAAAGGAGGAGGGACACCCTCCATTAACAATTGTCGGGAAAAGAGCGCCCTAAAATAGACACCGTGTTCCAGAAAGAAATAGACCATCGCAGACCCACATCGATGCAGTCAGTAAGACTGTGATACAGCCAAGAGTACCCTATAAACAATAGCAAACATGACTATGTGGTTGAACATGGGATAACAGTTCAGAGCGTTAGGTCTTCATTGGGTAAAGGATATAAAGGGGAAAGTACACAGGAATATAAGCTATAGGTATGAACTAATTAATGTAACACAGTAAGCCTCTTTATATATCGGGAATCTTGGCAAGACATGACGCTTAAGGCCTTGATGTAAATTCATTAATGAATTTGGTGAATTCATATCTGCTAATTCTATTGCCTATTGCCCTAGCAACCTTGTGGTTTGCTCCTAGTAAGAGTGATTCTAGGCAAACAAGTGTACATATACAGGCAACTGAAGGATGGTAAATATAAGAGCCAGTCACTTTGGCTTCTTTATCAAAAATTACAACAGGAAGCCATTGGGTGTCGACTGTACATCAGAGGGTAAATACCTAGTAGCGAGAGAGCACTCCCTGTTGAGTGGTACGTCAACATCCGCATAGGTATGAGTTCCCTCGTTCACCCTTATCTGGTTAAATCCTGAATAGTGAATGGGAAGGGAATGAAATGGTACGTGCACATTGAATCAAGGGGTTATTCCTGATGGTAGGAATAGTTGTAGCCACACTGGTAAGGTTGATGCTAACATTCATCTCCAGAAGGAACTCTTTTGAATAGATTCAACACTAGTGTTTATCTTCCTTCGTCATTGCTCTAATGCCCCGTGGGTATATTGCAGTAGTTGATTTCAATACAGATAAGGTTTATGTGATCAATGTAGATTCAGGAAAGGAAGTAAAAGCTTTTTGATATTCCTGGTCCACTTGGATTGTGTTACCAGGAGCAGACTGACTGTCTATTGGTAGGACATGTCGAGAGTTGACTGTTAGTGGGGAACCCAAGCCAGGTACCTATTGTAAATAAGTCAATACTGGTAGCACGATTGGTAGGTTACTAGGGTGTATAGCAGAGGGATTGAGTAATCCACAGGATGCCTTCGCATCCTAATAACATGCTTTCTGTAGCCTGACGTTCAACCTCAGAATTACAAAGTAGTATAAGGATTTAGTAGGCTGTATGCATTACAATTGCACTTGTATTCCCTTTGATTTAGTACTCTCTAGGAGTGTTCAAAATAATTAGTGTGGAGGTTTGTATCAGACATGTGTAAACATATCTCGAATTACAAACGGTTTGGAGTTATTAAATCTGTAGACAACCTGACAGGGAATCCTACCGCAGTGATTCCTAAGGGCTGTAAATTGTGCCTATAAGGAGTGGGGGTCTAGACAAGATTTACCCGGGGTCCAAACCCATGTTGAAAATTTCCCACGTTATGTTTAAAAAAAAAACCATAAGAATTCAAAAAATGTATAGTTTTGTACTATCTGCCGTCTAAAAGTTTTGTAGTTATGCTAAAACAGTTTATTAGTTTGCTGCTCCGATTTTGGATAAAAACATGTAAATCATTAGTGGGGCTCATACGTTTAAAAATAGGTTTTTGGACTGCCTAAGACTGACATAAAAGGTCAAGCCACATTGCCAAACAATGGGACCTTGACCCTCCTTTTTGACCTACATGATTGGATCAATTTCAAAATTTGACCCTGTGTAATCTTGTCTAGACTCCTCTCCTTTTAAGACATCGATTTGTCAGCTCTTAAGAATCGCGTTTCAAGGATTCCTGTCAGGCTGTCCTGTACATTTAATCAACTCAATGTCCCTATAGACCGGGGAATGGCCAGTCGCGGATCCAGCCACTAACCAGTAAAGGTGAAAATGCACGATATCGCGGCCATGGCGACGCGCAAGCGGGGCGGGTGTTGTGATCCCCCTTCCCCGGAAATACGACATGTACGTGTCTACGATCATCCATTAGTTGTTTTTAATTGGTTCAGTCAAGTCAAGTTTATAGGTCATTTTCTTTAGGTGGCCCTATTTCATCATGGCCGGACCATAAAGTTTAGCAATTCCAGCTCTCTGCCGTTAAGGTACCATCTGGGATACCAATTCCTAACTACAAAAAATCGCATATTTTTGATACATATTCGTTTTGAAGCATTCTTGTCCACAGGTGTATTTCCGAGCCAACTACCAACATATTTGCAAAATACAAATTTTTGAAAATTAGGGGCCTCTTCAAAAATGTGCTGTTATTGCTTTGATTTCAATTTTGGTTTCACAGAATCGGAGCACTGGGTATGGCTGTACCCCCATGATGACCTTGAACCTTATCGAGCCTGTACCTGTTTACTACAGGGTCGGAACCTAGACAACGATACATTTTAATCGCTTATAATGAGTACACATCATTGATTTACATTTAACAAACACACTTTACCCTTGTACACACTTTACCCTTGACTAATTTTACCTCCTTATTTACAAAATTTCCCTACATTTTCCATTTTTCGATAGTTTGGACCCCCAAAAATTCTGATTCAAGCACCCTTCAAATGATATGAAAAACATCTTCAAACCTTTTAACCCAAACTTCGAGAGGCATTCTGTTTAATTATAGCCCCTAGCTACTATCAGATAAGATCCTGTTCCTGGCCAACGGTATTGTTATCCTAATGTACCAGATCCTTAGGCTAACGCCACCGTTCACCTATCATACCTGAGATTTTAGTATCATTAGAAGCTTTCTATTTTTCTCATTTCCATATTTTAATATAAATTATCGCTCACATTTCAATGGTATGAAAATTTCAATTAAATGTTTGATCAATCTTTTTTGTGATGGCTTTCCATATGAAACAAAGTAAAATGAGATCCGTAAATACATTGACGTAGGTGCATTATCTTTTGTTCATATGCCTATGAACATTACACAATAAGTTTCATAAGGCATTTAATGATGATATCCATAATTTAATGCTCGTCAACAGAAATTGCTCATGCTGTAACTGGGTGGGGCACATCCAATGGTAAAGGCCATTCTAATTTCATCACGATATTAAACCAGCCATAAGCCTCAAAATGATTACCTATGATTAACTTCTAGTGCTAAAGCTAGCGTCTTTGTTGTTAATCTATCATTGTTTTTTTTCCTTCCCGTACGTTATCTATTATACAATCGGGTTCGAAAGGCTAACGGGGTGTTTATTTTTAATAACAGCCTTAGAGCTTGTTATTTTTATAACATCACACTCGGAATGGCCTAACAACTAAACACGCGGGTCACGGGAATGGTTCTAGAAATACAAGGTGCTTACATTTATCTACAGCGGCGCGATCTGTATAAATACTGATGGCAAACTTAATGATACAAATTATATGGTGCCAAACTATGGCAACCTATGTATTAGAAACATGAGCGTATGCACCTGTAAATAACTTTAAAATTGAGTGCTCTTTAATCAAACATTTTCTTCAGAATAGACATACCCAATTTATTATTTTTAGCAACAGCAAATATATGATAGATTTCAGATATTTGATTTTCATACTGTCCTTTTAAACCGTGTATTGCAGAACTGCAATTCCTTAGGGTAATTGCAAAAAGACAAAATTAAAACAAACAACAAAAACCTACTCCATGAACATTGTAAGATCTGACCAAACACTGGTTGAATATAGAGGGTACCTCATCACCCCCACCCCCCCCCCCAAAAAAAACATACGAAGTCAGCTTCAACCTCTTTGATATCAAGCTTGCAGAAGCCCACGCCCCCCCCCCCCAATCTGACGCGGTCCATTTCCATTTGAAATCAAATGCTGCTTCCACAACTGTCGACATCACACAATACACAAAGATACGTACATAATTTTAGAAATATCTATATAAAAAAAATAAAAAAAATAAAAAAAATGTTTATATTTGTTTTCTTCATATCTTCAACCCTATGCAATTGCACTCAATGGCTAAAATAATGAATAAA
>JAMKCH010035252.1:0-14775 GCA_023653785.1 Ophioderma brevispina | reverse complement strand
ACACAAAGGGAAACCAACTCATGACCTGAAATAACCTTTAACCTAACACATACCTCTTAATGTTATCTAAATTTCTAGCTATCTTTTCAGAAACCATGAACAAAGTTCCCGCTGTTTAGCGCAAAACTGACCATAAGCAATTTATTGCTGTTAGTTTTGGCACTCAATACTATTTACTTGCTCTACATACTGGTTAGACCAAGGGAATTTCTTGCACAAGATTCAGTGGGATGGAAAATTGCAGCTTCCTATGATATAATGTACTACAGTATCAAGAGTGTGCTCCCACAATCCTTTGGACAGTTGCCTAACCAAAAGAACCAGGAGAAACTAGGAGAAGGGGCCAGAACGTGATGTTGGAGATAGTGGTTTGAAGTTGGCTAGGCCTGTAGGTATGGGGTAGGGTAAACACTCTTTTGGGCCATTAAATGTTTGGCAAATTGAGGGCAAGAGGGAAGCTACTATTACTAGTGTGCTGTTTGCAATGAAATTCCATTCCATCTAGAGTTGCAAATTGTACTTACATGTGTTACAGGGGTATTGCCCAATCCTCAGCCTCAACCCCATCACTTACCATATAAAACCTTAGAATTTGGTATCATTGGAAGTCTTGTATTTTTCCATTTCATCTGCAAAATATTTTGGCTGAACTCTATCCATTATTAATACCGGTGGTCTGTCTGTCAGCGTGTCTGACCACGTCTATTTTCTCGGAGACAGAGGGTTGCGCATTCCTGAAACTTGGTGGGTGGGTGCCCCTTGACCTACTGAAGACCCAGTTTGTATTGGTTAGTGGATCAAAGGTCATCAGGGGTCATTCAAGGTCAAAGGAGGTTAAATGGGATAAACGTTGGTGAATGGACATGAAACTTGGAGGGTGGGGTCGATTGTTTATTTATAAATAATGCTCACGATTACTGTTTTGTACAGTAATCTATGAGCTATTGTAATATATAAACAATCACTGCTCACGTTATGATGGTATATCAAATTCAAATGAAATTTTGAAATTAAGGCATGTTGGTGATGGTCTTCCATAAAACACAGAAAATTATATGTTTTAACTGGGAGGGGCACCTTTAAAGAGTTTGCTTAAAATTAATTTGGATGCTTACATTTTTAAATTAATTACTTAAAGGGGATGACCCAATTCAATTATATCAATTTATCATCTTGATTGACTGACCTTGACCCCATTTTTTTTTTTTTTTTTTTTTCTCGGAGACAGAGGGTTGCGCATTCCTGAAACTTGGTGGGTGGGTGCCCCTTGACCTACTGAAGACCCAGTTTGTATTGGTTAGTGGATCAAAGGTCATCAGGGGTCATTCAAGGTCAAAGGAGGTTAAATGGGATAAACGTTGGTGAATGGACATGAAACTTGGAGGGTGGGGTCGATTGTTTATTTATAAATAATGCTCACGATTACTGTTTTGTACAGTAATCTATGAGCTATTGTAATATATAAACAATCACTGCTCACGTTATGATGGTATATCAAATTCAAATGAAATTCTGAAATTAAGGCATGTTGGTGATGGTCTTCCATAAAACACAGAAAATTATATGTTTTAACTGGGAGGGGCACCTTTAAAGGTGCAACGAGAGATTTTGAGGCACCCAAATATTGTGTCATAATAGTAATTTTATACAGATTAGACACTCAAATGATTTCTTTACCTTGTATTAGGCTACAGAAATGTTTTAAAAGAGAGAAAAGAGTGATTTTGATTTGCTTATATTTCAATATAAAGCATAGGTTGAATTTCGTATTTGCTCCTAAACAAAATTAGAAATTTCACAATTTTTGTACCAAATAAACATTTCTCAGCTTTATTCTTTCAGATGGGGATATTTTTGATGGAAAGCTTTACATCAGGGCAAAAATCACTACTTTAAATTTTCAAAGGGACACCTGATATGTGAAATCTCTTGTTGCACCTTTAAAGAGTTTGCTTAAAATTAATTTGGATGCTTACATTTTTAAATTAATTACTTAAAGGGGATGACCCAATTCAATTATATCAATTTATCATCTTGATTGACTGACCTTGACCCCATTTACTCCATTTGCAAAGTTTCACAGCACAATATTTCAATCCATTTTGATGTGAGAACTAAAAAATATGGTTTTGTAAGCCCCATCGAATACTGTGTAAAATAATATTGGTTGACCAAAATGTAACTAATTTTACAGTAAACTATAATTTTACAATAATTTGTTGGCAAAATCGCTGCCAGTAAAATACTGTATTGTAAAAGTTGACAATATATTGTTTCAGTGTAAAATTCAGTAAAATTTCACTTGTAATTTACTTTCATAATCAATGTGTGATGTTTCATAAAATCATCTTTGCTGGTCCTACATTTTTTTGCAAGTGCTCTTCATGAATCTTACCCACCATGATCTTCTAGTCTTGTCCTTTTGAGCACTTTGAAAACAGAAGAAGCTGACAGACTTGCTTCTATTATCTTGCATCATCTGAATACATAGTTCATCAGCATTTTGACGATTTGGAGGAGTAGATCTCATAATTTTCTGATGTGGTTTTTATACTATTATACACACGATGGCACATCCACAGATTGAGCACAGGTCATGACTTTCAACCTGACTTTATCAAGTGACCTGTTGATCATGTAACTCATGTCTTGTTTTTTTTTTTAAATAGCAGGCAGAATAACTGATTTTTCCCATTTTAATGCTAATAAAAGCATTTTCTACATAAGTACAACATTTTTATCTATTTGAGATCCAATACTTTTGGATTTTAATGATTGAAAAAAAAACCCTTCAGAATATCCCTTTATAGGAGCCCAATTCCCATTTTGATAGGTTCATTGAGTGAATTGCAATTATTTCTTTCTTTGCCTGTTAATCAACATCTTTTCAGTTTGAACTGATGTGTTATGTACCACACATGTTATCACATAGACAATTGCTATTTACACCCAACCCCCGGGACCAAATCGTTCCAGGTTTCTGTGGTTTTATGAGGTGATATTTGGTATGGTAACATTCCCACACTTGCACTAACAACATCATCATCATCATTACTACCATTACCGTCATCATGATTCCCACCTGTGCTAATATTATCCCTTATTACAACAAGATTTCTTTCAGGACAATACGAGCGAAGTATTGTTCAGAATTCATAAGCATTCATTCTCTCTTGATGCGCAAAATATCCTGGTTTTATCTGTTTGCGATATATTCCAAATCACATTAACAATAACATATATGGCTCTTGATCAAATTAGATACAATTGTAAAAAATACACACCTTAAAACCACTTGGATGAGACCAATGTTTCCAATGGAAAATTGACCTTTGACCTTGAATTTAAGTCAAAGGTCATTTCCTGTGAACTCAAGGTAGACCTCTAAGATTGTCATTTATCATCAAACAAGTTTAATGATCCTAGCAACTATGGTGTTTGAGATATCACATGCAAAATGGAATAGTCGAGGGTTGAGAATCAGAAGGACGTAACTCAACACTAAAAGAAAGTATTAAAGAATTTCTTTAATTCTGCTGTTCATAATTCAAAATTGTTCTTTGTTTACTAAAGTTTATATAATGTTTGCTTACAGTACCATATATGAGCTTTAAGATATGTTTACAATTTGAGTAATGAATAGATTTGCTTAATAGAAAATATTAAACATTACATTTCTTAAAAGCAGTATTACAGCAGAATTAAAGAAATTCTTTAATATTTCTTTTAGTGCTGAGTTACGTCCTTCTGATTCTCAACTCTCGATTTGATCTTGAATAAGGTCAAATGTCATTATCCTGCAACTGCAATGCTCAGGAAAACTAGGAACTCACTTTTCAAATTCAAAAAGTTTCTTTGTGTAAAATGAAAGAGCAGAAGTGGTTTGGTTTGATTATATAATTAACTTTAGAGCAACTTTGTACATTCAAATTTACTGTAGAAAACATTTTATTACTTAACCTTAGCACCTTATTTTTAGTTTGTAGTTCACTAGATATCCACAAGAAAAAGTTATTTCCAAAATTTCAGTTGATTCTGACTGTGCATTTTGATGCTATGTGCAAATGTTTATAACACGCTGCCACATAGGCCACTGTGTTGTAATTTCTGTTCTTTTATGGACAGAAAATACAAAATTGTTTTTGCACATAAGATTAGGCACTCATACTATATACTTAAGCCAACGGTTCAAATGATAAAAAATCTCAAATTTTTTAGGTAATTTGGGGGGACGAGGCTGTGGATCATGAAATGCCCCTTTAAATATCATATGCCCAAAATAAATACACACTATATTCTAAACAAAGATATCTCAAAAACTCCATAGCTCTCTACAGATAAATAAGGGCATCAAATCTGTTACAGATATATCTGATGGTCTCCAGAGAACCTTTTAGCTCCACTGCCCAAATTCCACAGTGTGTATTCAAGTTGTACCTTTATAGTGTAGACTGTAATGTAATTTCGTGTTTTTTTTCTGTTAAAAGCAAAATTCCTCTTGATTCATTGTGTTTTGGGTGTAACATGTTGGAAAAAATATCTTGGAATTTTTTCAAAACGTTTTTAGGTTTTTTTTTTTTTTTTTTTTGGGGGGACGAGGCTGTGGATCATGAAATGCCCCTTTAAATATCATATGCCCAAAATAAATACACACTATATTCTAAACAAAGATATCTCAAAAACTCCATAGCTCTCTACAGATAAATAAGGGCATCAAATCTGTTACAGATATATCTGATGGTCTCCAGAGAACCTTTTAGCTCCACTGCCCAAATTCCACAGTGTGTATTCAAGTTGTACCTTTAGGGGGAATACTAATATGCCAATTTTCTGCAGCAGGAGGGGGCTACCACAGTAACTGTATCCAAAGGCAACTACTCCAAATGATAATAAAGAGACCAAAGACTAGAACCTGCAACACTAACTCTGCATGTGTGTGTTTGTGTGTGTGTATGTGTTCATATGTAGGTTTCAAATACTGCTGGAAGTTAAATTCTTTAAGATGAAAGTAAAACACAAAAGTGCACTTTACCAATGAACTAAAAGAATGTACACAAATGCGGTGTTTACATTTGATAGTGATTCTTAAGTTTTCTTGAATATATAATTGCTTGGAGATAATTGGTAATGTGACCCGATCAATCTAATTGAAACGTGACGTAACCAGACCTTTGCAAATGGGGGGAGGGTGCAGAAGGGTGCCGAGACATTTTCTGAGGAGCTAATTTGGGTCTTCCCCCGGGTCTCCACAGACACGTCAAACATCGGTTTTATTTGGTGCTGGGCAGGGGGCAATGATTCTGAGCAGGGGGAACTTCAAAAACTAGTCTTAAGATATTCTCAAATTGAAGTATTGCATGGAAAGAACCAGCATTATATTTCCAACCTCCATTGATTCCTACAGAAGTCACTTTGCACATCTAAAAAAATGCTGATGCAAAAGAACACGAACATGATCATATGATGCTCTTAATGGCTATGTCAACCACCGTGAGGTCTCAACATGACATAGTTCTTTCAATTAGGGAATATATAACGCTTCCATCACACCACACATAGTTGCCATTGTATTCGCATTTTCTCCATTCTGCCTAAAGTGGTTTCCCTGTGTGTGGTCCACATCTAAAGCCTATGTTGCAATTTTATCTGCTATCATTAGAATTTTGGCCGTAAATCCAACAAAGTTGACACAAAATAGATACAGTACAAATAAAAATGTAAAACCTGAGCGAAAACAAGTTTGGGGAAATTATGATGTTGTTTTCTCCTTTGGGGATAGTCTTTAACAGAGACCGGAGGGATCTGGATATGGCGTGGCTTTTGACAACCGGAGACGTGTGGGGGTAAAATGATATTTTTGTGGGCCGCATTAAAACCAGGAGGCTGGAGTTCAAAGTTCTATTTGGGTGGGTTAGTGTGTGCGCTGCTGCGGATTGGGCGGTGAATGTTTGTATGTGGACTTTGATGTGAATTATGTTCTTGTTTGGCTAGGTGTCGGGTACTCCATTGTTCCGTAATATTAAATAAACAAAAACACTAATACATAAAAACCTTGCCAAGGCGGCACTGTCCTACTCGGATGCACGGAATGGATTTGTTGACATCATGTTACCTGTACTTCATGAACTAGTTTATTGATTACTCCCTCCAATAGGCCCCAACAGCATTGCCGTACTAGCAGGGTGGGGGTAACAAGTACTCTTGATTTGGAAGAAGAATGATGATCCTGCAAATTTTGCGTGCTCAGAGAAAAGGCTTGGAATTTTGACTGAGTGCCTTCATTCTCTCTTTTACTTTTTGTTCCACATTTGCTGTTTTTGAAAGTTTCTGTGATGTTGCCTGTCCCTATATGTCCAATGAATTAACAACACCTGCTTTTCACTATTTTGTTTCCTTATACTCTATGATGGCAGCACAAAACTTCACGCATTTCCCTTTCCAAATGCATTTTCCCTCCAATCAAGAAGTCAAACATGTTCCATACTGCTAAACATATCACACTATACTAATAATGCAGGAATTGTTCATGACTGCCCCATATAGCTGAGGTGCATGTTAACCAGGCTTGGCACTTTCATATCAATGCCTTTAACAGTCTATAGAAAAACAGCAAACTAATAGTGAAATGTGACACACTTGTAATTGTATCAGATTTTGAAAGGCATTCAATGCTATTAACACATTTTGTGGAACATTTTTTTCATTGATTGTGTAATATATTTCAATTTCCTGATGAATATCTTTTTGCACTATACCAGAATACTTGCATCAACAGTAGGTTAATATTGTGTCCCCTCAATACTGTATTCAATGGTTTTGTTAAAGTACACAATGAGAATTTTCTAAGAAACAGCATCAGAACTTGTCAAACTGATCACCCTACCAAAATGTTACAAACAGATCAAATTACAACCTTAGCCCAGGACTGTTGGAAGAACAGCTTGTGTTGCCAATCACCAAAGACTGAATCTGTCTAAAAACTACAAAAGCTCACATCCTGCTCTGGCCCAAGGCACCAGGACATGGCTTAGCCTTGAGGGGTGGGGGCTGAGAACTCAAGAAGCTCCAGGAATTATAGCTTCATAAACGAGTTTTGAAGCTTTTCAGGAGTGGCATTTGTATATTCATTTTTACCCTTTCCTGCCTGCCCCTCCTACACCCCAACATGCCACCTGTTTGTGAAACCTCGTTTTTCTGCCCAATACTAAAATCCCTCAGATTAGCCTGGATACAATTTTGAATCCTTTGCAAATTGTTTTTGCTCTTTATATAGTCTGAATATTATAGATCATACCAAAAAGCCAATATGTCTGTCTCTTGAACATGTTTGCATAGAAAGTAACTGTGCCCAGACTGACGAGCTGTGTGAAATTTATATTGAAATATATTGTATCAGCCTTTGGTTAAATGCAGACACCGATTTTGCATCCCTTCACCATCAGCTACCACCGGCTTATCAAACTCCCATTGAGCATTCAACAATGTCAGTCTATCATTCTATGGAGCCATGTAAATTGGGAAACTAGAATTCAATCCGACTTACTGAGCTGAACCTCAGGATTAATTAAAAAGAAGGTCATCGGTCACACCAAAATGGACAAGATAGAGGATGGTCCTTTTAAGCATCCACATGTAGACTTACCGTGATGTTTGAAGTCATCTTAGCTTTCAATCTCTGCATGCATGCATTCATGCGATGTAGGTTCTGAAGAAAGTTTCCCTAGGCTCTTATCATATTTATGCCATGGGGATTGGGGATTTAGGGGAACATTGTTTCCAAAAGAAAAACGGAACACAAAAGATATTTTCGGGTAAAGTCTGAGAGATCAACAAGTTGAAATGAAGAAACTTGAGAAATCATGGGAGAACATCATTTTCTTTTGGCAAATGTGAGGGAGGGGGGAACATCACAGGAAGTAGAACTGTGAAGGGGGCAGAGAGTATGTGTCCCCTCTAAATTTCATGACCCCATCTACATCCCCCTAACATCTGCGAAAAGCCCCATGAAAAATGTAGGTGCCTGCCCCTACCGATGTTTTCTGCTGGCACTGCATGGGGGCATGTGCTCCCCCCCATCATAAATTTTGACTGGTCCCTTTATGTGTGGGCTATTTCACTCACATGTCAATAGCCAATCAGAATTTCACAAAATGACAGAGGGAAGTAATCACTTGTTTGGTACAGTTTTCTTGTCTGAGAATGCAGTTCTTATTTAATCCAAATGGGCCAAATGTACTCCCTCCTGTTATTATGTGGCAAAGTGAGGAGGGGGAGACAGGGGATCAAAGATTCCTACAGGAAGGGTCTTATGCCAAATACACTACTATCATATTGTTTGCAATATTGACGGTTTAGAGTCATATTGCCTAATTCCATTTTGTTTAATTTTGGATGGTCTAATACCATTTGGTCTACTGCCAGAAAAGCTATAAGTATTAATCTATTATTGAAAATGCACCATACTGATTGGTCAGTTTACTGTCCATTATTCTGCAATAATGGTTCGCAAATACACCTTCTTATTAAATCGAGAATAGAAATAAAGGTGTCTATCGGCTTATAATGTATCCTCGGCTAGAAAAAAAATCTTAAAGGGGGATTTAACCCCCCCCCCCAATCTTTTTTATCATTTTATCACCAAAAAGGGTTTTTTTTTCCAATTTTTTAAAATAAATTTTGGACCTTTTTTTATCAAAAAAAAAATCAGCAAAAAGTGGACCTTTTGCCCTTTATGTGGATTTTGGGGAGAATTTACTCCTACCCCCTACCCCCCACCCCACCCCCGTACAGGCCTGATATTTCAGTAGCCAAATACGAGGTAAGATATAGCTTTATGAAAATATTACATATGACACAATATATGGATGCCCACAAATTTCTTGTTGCATGTTTAAAGCAATAACAGCACATATTTTGAAGAGTGCCCCCAATTTTCAAAATCTGATATTTTTGCACAGTTATGTTGGTAATTGCCTACGCGAACGAGAATGCTAAAAAATGCGTATTTAATAAAATAAGTGATTTTGTAACTAGAATTGGGATCCCAGATTGTGCTTAATGACAGAGCTGGAAATGCTAAGGTTATGTGCGTCCATGAAGAAATAGTGCCACCTCAAGAAAATGACCTCTAACTTGACTTGCCTGAACAAATAAAACAACTAATGGATGAGCGTAGACATGTACATGGGGCTATTTCCCGGCTATTTCATATTGGAAAGCCATTTCCAGCAGCCGTTGAATTATTATTGGAGATCTCTGATATTAATTATTCTAATTACAAAATCCCTTTGTTTGCGACACTTAGACATCTTCGAGCTTAACCATTCACAGGTATAGTTTACTAGCCAGTTACCAATTTTTGAAAAATTGGGCGGGGCGCTCTTCAAAAAAATGTGCTATTATTGCTTTAAATCAAGTAGGAATTTAATGGTTTTAGACAAAATGGCAATTCGTCATATTAGAGTGGTAACATTCTGTTTCCGGGAGCATCCATTTGATTTAGAAATCAGCACACCTGCTAGTGGAACAGTCAGTAAGATGTCAACATTTTTTACAACACAAGTTTTAGATCAACATCATCAAATTGGACCTAAAAATATCCTGAGTTCTATTATCAGCTTCAAAATCAAATATCATTTGTTGTGATTAATTATGAAGATAAAATTCAGATAAAATTCCATCTTGATAATTTAGCTTCAGTGGGGGGCTTGAGTTTCTACAAAACTTATTAGTATCATGATAACATTCCAGCACAGTCATGAGAAAAGTTAATTGAATTTCAAACCAGTTCTTTTCCCATTTAATCCTGTAAGGAGCAAAGTCTTTCTTGGGTTCCTTCTGCAAACTAGCCCCTTAAAATGGACTAAAAGCCATACACAACACTTAAGGGTTGCATACATTTTAGAAATATGTATAAGGTCGATTTTCATGAAAACGGTGCATTTTGGAGGTAAGACACACCCGAAAAAAAATTGTCTCAAAATTCTATGTTTTATGTTTTAAACATTTAAGTACTCAATATCTATTATGGGAAAAATAATATTGCCAACAACACTTCTTACGTTTCTACACAGTATGCACACAAACATTTTGTACAGCAAAAGAATAGGGTTTATTACGTTATCAAAATTTTATAGTAACATTATTAGAGAGGTTACTGGGAACAATTTTTATTGGTACAAAGTTAAAGTTTGAGTAGCTAATTGAACTCAAGAAATATGCTCCAAATTGTTTAGTTTATTACGTTATCCATGAGTATTGAATTCTGCCCGAAAATTAGACCTCATAATAACCAAATATTAAGATACCTTTTACTAATTTATTCTAAAGATATATTTAATTGAAACCAAAACATTCCATGGCCAAATTATAGTTGATGAAGAAAAAGAAAGATAAAGATGTCCCTCCAAATTGTAGCCGGTATGAGTACCATTAAGTAATTTTAGCACTGTTCATCATTTTCAATTGTTATGAAAAATTGTTATGACCAAGGCTCTTCATGCTTCAATACAGCAAAAACTCCATGCCCGTGCGGGGCAATAAGTATATTTAGTAATTGAACACTTTTCTTGTCCTAACTTTGTAAACATGTTTAAAAGCTAACCATGCAATGATGTCAACTTGCTAAACATTGATGTTTCTAATTCAGTGGACGTGGTTTAGTAAGCAAACACGCAATGTGATTGGTTGTTGCCTATCTTATATGAAGACGATATTAGATAGTGGTCGTCTTCGCAAGGGGTTACCTCGCGCGTGTATAGGTTACGCAGTGCACGCAGAGCATAGTACGGGTGTGGTTCATTTTTGACAGCGGCGGAATATTTTTGCCCCCTTTCCCCTTTTCCTTTCTTTTAACTAATTATGTTGAAATAAAAACATTTTCGGTTGATTAAACAACCAAAATAAATAAGAATGAGAATAAAAGATAGGATTTGTTGTTTTGCCTATCTAATATCGTGTCATATGGATGGGCAGTCCAATATTTTTATCGTAGTGGATAACGGCGCGCCGGCATCCACTACTCAAAATATTGGACCGGCCCATCCAATATGACCGAGTTAGATAGGCAAAACAGCAAAAAATCCTATCTTTTATTCTCTAATTATTGCTAACCATTCACACACTAAACATGTTAAATTTAACATGCTTACAAAGGCAGCAAGGCAGATATGGTGTTTAGAAATGTTTAATCCTTAAAGGTGTTTGCAACGAGAGATTTCACATATCAGGTGTCCCTAACAAATTGAAAAAGTACTGATTTTGCCGCCTGATGTAAAGCTTTCATCAAAAACATAACCCCACTTGAAGGTTAAGCTGAGAAAGAAAATGCTTCTTGGTACCAAAAATTTAGGAACATTTCTAATTTTCTTATAGGAGCAAATACGAAATTCGTCTTGTTTTATATTGAAATATAAGCAATAAGAATCATCGTTTTTCTCTCTTTAAGGCATTTCTTTAGCCATAATTACAAGGTAAGAAATCTATTGAGTGTCTATAGTCTATAGGAAATTACTATTATGACACAAGATTTAGGTGCCTCAAAATCTCTTGTGCACCCTTTGAACACAGTTTTACAATTATACCTATTTTTTCAGATGTTAAAAAGACCCATGCCACCTAAAATCTCAAACAAAAATGCAGGGGACTCTTGCCTCATGAAATTAACTCCCTGTACCTCTGGATTAATGTTGGTCACTGAATCTGCTCATTCAAATGGCCTACATATGTATCCCAAAATTGATTGGGGGAGGTAGTAGGTGGTTAGAAATTAGTTAGTGGAATAACCCCACTCAATTTTCTTCCTCCTGCCCCCCCCCCCCCCCCCCCCCCCCCCCCAAAAAAAAAAAAAAAAAAAAAAAAAAAAAAAATAAAAAAAAAAAAAAAAAAAAAATAACAAAAAAAAAAAAAAAAGACACCACCCCCACCCCAACACAACCACCCCCCCACCCACCCCCCCCCCCCCCCACCCCCCCCACCCCCCCCCTCCCCCCCCCCCCCCCCGAGATTCAGAAAGTAATAATGGATAGTATAAAAGCATCATGTTCACCTTTCAAATATGTTTGCGATGCCCACCAAAAAGAAAAATCTGGTTTATGCAAATGAGCAGGAAACTATGAAACAATCAAATCTATTTCCTTTAGAAATCTCAAACTTTCCTCACTTAAAATATTTAAGGGTTTGCATTTGTCCCCAACTAATTTTGACTGAGGTTGCACCACTCAATTCTTTTATAAGCTTCTTATATCGCTAATTTCCCTTACGACATATTTCTACTTTTCAAAAATACCATGAGCAGACACTGCCTCATTTTAGGGGGAAATTTCACCTAGATCTAACAAGAAAAATAATACTACCTCGGCCTTTTTGCGATGATCGGTTCAGTGACAGTATTTTCAAAAAGAACATTACGGCTATAAAAGGTCCCAAAATACAAACATATACCCAATGGTTCAGCATGAGCCACACATAGGGGAATGACCACATTAACTTCATGTAATTTTGAGGAGGCTTATAGAGGGGAAAAAAATTATTAACTTTCAATTTTTTGTGTGTGTTGAAAAGGCTGGTATAAAACCAGTCACGGCTCAAGGGACCACTCAAGCGAATGACGTAACTCATGTAATCTCAGCCTAATGCTTCATCAGTAATAATTGGACAATAAATTGAATTGCTAGTTTAGTGGGTCAAACCTTAATGTAACTAATTAGCCTGGTCCTTCCCTCACTTTTAGATGGCTTTATGCCAGTGTCAAATTCCATCTCATACTTAGACCTCGGTGGTAATTAGGTGGGCTTCTTTGGATTAACTTTTTTGTTCAGATTTGATTTTTCTTTGGTAACAATCAGTCATCTTACTTAGATAAGCAATCTACTGCTGCTGTTCAATTTCGAAAAAATCATACTCCTACTCCTACTTTGGAAAAAAAAAAACGTGTGCCATTTTGGAGAAGACTTTAATGAAATTCTTTCACAAAGGGAGTGTATATTCATGGAATAGCCTATTTTAACGCGAGTAAATTTTACAGGTTGTTGCCCTTGTTTAAAGGAAAAAATAGGCTTATGCGACGAAAAAAGAAATTACCCTGTTTTACGGGCGAGTGGACCTTTCGAGTAGGGTCGGTCCGGTCGGCAATTTTTTCTTTTTTAATTTTTTTGTTCTTGCTGGAGCTCAAAAATTGGCCTAAAATAGCCCCAATCGTGAATAAAAATCAAGAGAAAAAAAATGAACAATTTTTACAAACAATTAAAAAAAAAATGGCCAAAATTGTATCAATTTGGGCTAATAAAAACAGGCTGATTTTAATGATTTTTGGAGAAATAAAAAACTAAAAAAAAAAATTGCAAAACTGAAAAATCAGGGTCAGTCGGGCCCGCACGTAAAACAGGGTGTTTTATTCAAATTAGATTAAAAAAAAAATTTCTTACAGAAATTGTTTACAAATAGCCATACTCTTTACACACCCCTCAGACACTGATGGTTGTGAAAGAAATATAAAATACTACAGGGTAGTGTATGGGGGAGTGGTGTAATACCACAAAATGTTGTTAGAAAGGAAAAGACATTTAATTGGAAATATGATGCAATGAATCCTTTTCACTCTCGGCCTGGCCTAGAACAAATATAAGCTGGAGTAAAAAAAATCCCAAATTCCTTGTGAAAAATTTTCATAATAACATATTTAAATCAGTAGATTCGGGGGATGTATGTTTGTGGAATACCCTACCCAACTTTCTGTGCAAAAAAAACAAAAACAAAAAACTTTTAAGCCTTTCAATTATAATGTCACTAATAATACTGAAAATGGCAGATGTTTGACATTTATCCATAAACCCCACCACTCCTCCAGTATCAAGCAAGACCTTCAAATGACCTCAATTACCTTTGACCTGAATTCTTAAACGTCACCAGACAATTCAGTGAAGTCACTTAAAGGTGCGTGTTCCGATGCCATTGGGAACCCCCTTGAATTACCCGGGAGTAGTATCGATTTGATATTAGATGTATTTTTGCCTCAGTGCCGTCCTGATGCGTCCATCAAATCCCATTTTCATCCCAAGATATAAAAAAAAAAAACGCCCCGGTTTTAGTGGTTAACCATCCAATTATTAGAAACAGATTGAGATAGGGGCTTTGCAACATGCATTAGGCGTCTGCCATAGAATAAAACCGCAAGTTTGTTTCCACACTGGTACTTGATGGGGTGTACGGGCAAGTGCCAGGCTCTCAAGTAGAGAAAAACAATACACATAAATGGAAAAATACACCTTTACACAGTAGATAGCAGGGGGGGCTAGAAAGTTTGTTGATTCTGATTTTATCTAACTGCACAACTTTTTGGATTCAATTCTTTTGAAACAAAAAATTTCTTGGATTCGTTGTGTGAACCATAATTATTCATAATTAGTTGGGTCCCCAAGAAACCTCCTGTCCACCAACGGGCTAGGTCAGTTAAGATGAGAAATAAAAATGACAATACACCGAATATAAATATCTTTTACATGTGTATGTCCACATGCATAAAATTAAGCCATATAAAAAACAATTAATACTCTTTAGTGTATTGATGAGGCAACCACTTACCTACAAGAGTAATTCACAAAACAGGACTCTCAACTGAGCTGCCACATTTCCTTTTTAAAGGAATTTTTATTGTGTATCTGTATCACCACTGTACAAAAACCACTGTTACGTTGCATATTAATGTCTTAGTAAACATATGTGGGTTTGTTTTGTTTTGAATTAACATAGTAAAGGATGTGAAATTTTTATCATTTT
>JAMKCH010035251.1:0-15127 GCA_023653785.1 Ophioderma brevispina | reverse complement strand
TTTCTTTTCTTTTTTTGGTCATGTTTTGCAAGAGAGTTTAGCACTAATTTTGACACCATGTCGACTTCCCTTGGCATATACACTATGCCCGCTGTAGTCGGGCCGATTCAGGGGTTGTCTGACATCGCGTTTGATTTAGATTTGTGGGTTTTGTGAAAAGGCGTACTTTGAAATGACTTCGTTTTAGGCCAAAATTGATTTCTGATTTTCAGTGTCCGCTGGCAAGCTTTTTCATGAATATTAATTGGAAATTCAATCTGGGCTACTGTCTGACCCAAAGTCCGGGGAGAGGGTTAAATTTGTTTCCGACCCACCTCTTGAATAAGCTCTCCTTTTGGTTTGAATTCCTGATGCCCGCAGGTGATTTGTGAGATCCTGGCCTAATAGCAATTTCCTGATCGTGAATAGTTTTTTTTTGTCCCTAGTGTCCCGCGGGGAGTAATGCCTTATATGGACCGCCCCTTATACGTATGCCATGTAGGTATACTGAAATTTGAACGATAGTGAAGATGACGTATTTGGGTTATAAACGCCTCCATCCCCTGCCTTAAATCATCTCTCCAATATCGTTGCGATGCTTTTGATTGTGCACTGACAGGCCTGTTATAACACTTCCCCTGCCTTAAATACATCTCAATTCTCTCCAATATGTTCGATGTTCGTTTCGGTTGTGCACTGACTGACGCACCTGTTTAACACTATCCCTCTCCTGAACTAAACATCTCTCCAATATCATTTGATGCATTGGTTTTTGCACTGACCAGCCTGTTATAACACTTCCCCTGCCCTTTACACATCTCTCCAATATCGTTCGATGCGTTGATTGTGCACTGACCAGCCGTTATCACCTTCCCCATGCCTTAATACATCTCTCACAATATCGTTCGATGCGTTGATTGTGCACTGACCAGCCTGTTTAACACTCCTCTGCCCTTTAAATACATCTCTTCCAATCTCGGTTGATGCGTTGATTGTGCACATGACCATCCTGTGTTTAATAACACTACCTCTGCCTTAAATACATCTCTCCAATATCGTTCGATGCGTTGATTGTGCACTGACCAGCCTTGTTCATAACACCACCCTCTGCCTGAAATACATCTCTCACAATATCGTTCAATGCGTTGGTTTATGCAACTGACCGGGGCCCGTTACAACCCTTTACCACCCTGCCCTGTCCTCGCACTATAGCATTTACTGTTGCAATCGGGCAGTTAGCCTCCACCACGTCTGTACGCTTATGCTGTGGAACACCGTAGCACCGCACACCACTTAAAATGCTTCCAGAGATGGTCTAACCGTGTTATTGGTTGAAAACCGTGAGGTGTTTCTGAGCATGAAGAGTCACCATGCCATGCTTTCCCACTAATTACAAATCCCCATCTGCATAGAAAAAAATTTGAAAAACAATTTAGCCCTCATCTACCAGAGCCAATCTGTAATCAATACAAAACGAAAGGGGGGAACCAACACTTGATTTTCCTTTTGTGATACCAAGCATCACAATCTTTCCATTACGTCATTGTGTGGTTTTTGAGTTTCTGCTTTCATTGTTTGGACTCCCCCTTATTACGGTATGCCATGTAGGTAGTACTTGTTTTTTTCAGGCTTCTGTAACTGTTGGTGCTACAACATCATGCTTTGGTAACTGAATTTCTGCAGCATGTGAATTGTTTTCCTTGGAATTCTGAAATTCAGTAACCCTCCTTTCTAATTCCTGATATGTGATGTTATGACTTGTATGACTGTGTATGTATGATGGACCCCATTATCCAGTTTCCCTGGTGTCATTCCTCTTTCAAGAACTCGATGATGCCGTTCCATGACTCCTGAAAGTGTGTAAATGAGACCGAATTCTTAGAGTAAAATACAGGAGTTTCCGTAACCTGACCCATCTGACACACTTTCTTCTGATACACTTATGAATTCGGAAATCGAATAAAGCACAGGTTTTATTATTTATTCTGTTATGTTTCCAAATTATTAGTTGGTAGAAAGTGTGTCAGATGGGTCATGTACGGAAACTCTGTAAATATTGCTTAAGCCGTATAACGTGGGTACTGGTTAGTTACATTTAGCAACACAACAATTTTTCCAATGATTAAATATCCGTAATATATAATTAACACTCTACCCAAATACGTCTCTCCAATATCGTTCAATGCGTTGGTTGGCCCTGACCAGCCTGTTATAACACTTCCCTGCCTGAAAATAGCTCTCTCCAATATCCTTTGATTGCATTGGGTTTGCACTGACCAGCCTGGTTATAAACATTCCCCTGCCTTAAATACATCTCTCCAATATCGTTCGATGCTTTGATTGTGCACTGACAGGCCTATTATACACACTTCCCATGCCTTAATACCTCTCCAATATCGTTCGATTTTCGGTGTCGTTGTGCACTGACCAGCCTGTTTTAACACTTTCCCTGGACCTGAAATAAGATCTCTCCAATTATCATTTTTGATGCATTGGTTTTTGCTCCTGACCAGCCTGTTATAACACTTCCCCTGCCTTAATACATCTCTCCAATATCGTTCGATGCGTTGATTGTGCACTGACCAGCCTGTTATAACACTAACCTGCCTGAAATACATCTCTCCAGTATCGTTCAATGCGTTGGTTGTGCACTGACCGGCCTGTTACAACACTTACCCTGCCTGTTCCTCGCACTATAAGCATTACTGTTGCAATCGGGCAGTTATCTCCACCACGGTCTGTACGCTTATGCTGTGGAACACCGTAGCACCGCACACCACTTAGAAATGCTTCCAGAGATGTCTGAACCGTGTTATTGGTTGAAACTGACGGTGTGTCATGAGACGAGAGTAACCATCCATGCTTCCACTAATTACAAATCCCCATCTGCATAGAAACAAAATTGAACAATTTAGCCCTCATCTACCTGAGCCAATTATGTAATCAATACAAACGAAGGGGGAACCAACACTTGGATTTCCTTTTGTGATACCAAGCATACATCTTTCCATACTTCATTGTGTGGTTTTGAGTTTCTGCTTCATGTTTTTAGTGACAGTCCATGTCTCTGTTCCATAGCTCATTGCTGGTATAAGGCCATGAATGGAGAATAAATTGAGAACTCGATACTCCCATCCCATGGTTATCATTAGGTTACATTGGATCAATTGAGTGCAAAGTTGAACACAGTCTCATTCAAACAATATCTGGGAAGATTTTACTGATCCAGAGGGTACTTTATAACTGGGTTGTGTACATCATGGATTCAGTAAATGGAAATTCTGCAGGCTTGTGAATTGTCTTCCATGGAATTCTAATTTCAATAACCCTTCTTTTCAATTCCTGATTAAGTGAAATTATGGCGTGTATGACCGTATGTAGTAACCCATTATCACTGGTGGTGCCATACCTAATTTCTGGGGGAAAAACAGGGAAAAGTGATTTTTTGGTTGGGGGGAGTGCTTTTTTTTTTGGGGGGGGGGGGGGTGGGCAACAATATCAAATTTGGGGAGCGAATTCCTCCCATGCCCCTGGTACTGCCACTGCCCATTATCCCAGTTGCCATTGGTGTCATTCCTCTTTCAGAACTCGGATGATGCCGGTTCCATGACTCCCTGGAAGTGTAAACTTTCCATTAACCCCACTTCTTCTCCAATCACAAGTTTGAAGGTGCCTCTTGACGGAGATGCATGCATCTTTGTTTACAGTTTGCCCAAAACAATCTGTGTCACAATGTCTGTAGTAATGATGGCATCCGAATCCACTCTTGATTTGCTGGTGGCTTTATGAACTTCAGTGTTTACATCAGCATGTTGAGGTCACTAACTTCTTTTTGCCATGTATTTCCCATGACCACTTATGTAGATATGATAACCCAGGTACTTGTCGGGTTGTGTTGACAGTCCTCCCACCATGTAAAGGTTCAGCACAGCCAAAGCTGCAGGATTGCGGGAGTTGCTACTTTTGTAAAGAAAATTGATGAATGCTTGGTGAGTAGGGATAGGCCAGCTTAGCATTGTCAGAACAGAATATTAATTGTTTCCGACCGACCCTCTTGCAATAAGCTCTCCATTTTTGGTTTGAATTCCGATGCCCGCAGGTGATTGTGATATCCTGGCCCTATTGCAATTCCTGATCGTAGAATACGTGTCTATTGTCTGGAGTAGCGCTTGGTCATGGACTCCCCTATGTTGTATGCGCATGTAGGTATAATACTTGTCTTTCAGTCCTTCTGAACTGGTGGTGCTACATCATGAATTCGGTAAAATGATTTCTGGCCAGCTGTGAATAATTGTTGTCCATGGAGATCCTGGAAATTCAATCCCCCTGCAGTTCTAATTCCCTGATATGTGATGTTATGACTTGTATGAGGTGTATGTATTTCTAGAATAGACCGGCAAACCAGACACTGCGCCATCTTTGGTCAGCATGGGGGGCCAAATTTTGGGGGTCTTCGTGTATTGCTCGGGAAGGGATTCGTACTTCGGATAAGATGTGCGTGCATATTTTTTTCAATAGAAGCGAGTCCGTAGACGCACCAAAAGGTTACTCGGTCTTTTGCTCAAACAACTGAAGAGCGACCCAGCGCGACTACACAGAACCCAACCCACCAGACGCCTCAAAAATACGCTTCTAACATTCGTTGTTTTCCTTCCCCGCGTGTACCGACAGAGCCTCACGAAGACCCCCAATTTGTTCCCCATGTGTGACATAGCCGTTGTACAGGAAAGATATGGCGTCCGGCTTCCCCGGTCTATTCTTATGGTATTATGGACCCATTATAATCCATTTCCCCTGGTGTCATTCCTCTTTCATAAACTAGGATGGAATGCCGGTTCCATGACCTTCTCTGTAAAGGTGTAAATGAGACCGAATCTAGAGTAACAAGGGAGTTTCCGTCACCTGACCCAGTCTGTCAACTTTCTTCTGCTACACTTATGAATTCCGGTAAACTCTCTCACGGAATAAAGCACATGTTTATTCCGTTAAGGTTTCCACATTTATAAAGTGTGTAAGAAATGTGTCATATTGGTCAGTTATGGAAACCTGTAATATGCAAAGCGTATACGGGTACGGTTAGTTACATTAGCAATCCATTATTTCTAATTGATTAAATATCTCGTAATATACGCATGTACACTGCTACAACATCTCTCCAATATCGTTCAACGTTGTTGGCACTGACTGGCCCCTGTTTGTTCCTTCCCCCTGGCCATTAAATTACATCTCTTCAATTCGTTCAATGCGTATTGATTGTGCACTGGACCACCTGTTTAACACTTCCCCTGCCTGTTCTCGGCACTATAACATAACCTTGCAATCAGTGTTTTCTCACAGGTCTGTACGCACCCGCCGTGGAACACCTATAGCGCCACACCCCACTTAGAAAATGCTTCCAGAGATTCTGAGCCCTATTATTTGGTTGAAACTGACATGTGTTACGAGAACAAGAGTAGCCATCCATGCTTCCACACTAATTACGAATCCCCAATCTTCCTAAAAAGGAAATTTGTTTTTGAACAATTTAGAAGCCCTCATCACCTTTGCATTGCACCAAACCTTCAATCGGGCCATCCCCTTTAAAGAGTCTACGTTCAGGCTAGACGGGTAAACCCAAAGGCTGCCTTAAGCAGTATCGCTATGACTGTTGCCAAGTTCTATGCAAAACATGCTTTCAAGCTGCTTGTGTATATTTACTGGTACTTGTTGGGAGTCCAACTGGTCGCCGAATGGAACTAGGCAATGGATGCTGAGTGCACAACGGTATGGTGCTGCGCCCAACTATGACAGCTTTGCCTCTTGCACCGTAATGTCAGAACTGTGCAACCTGTGAGGTGATGACCAGATTCGGACACTTCGTCAGGTGGAATGACGTCAAATGAGGGTTGAATCATCAAGACTATATCTATCACTTAGAGTCCATTATGAAAAAACGTATGTTTTGGATCATCCGGGCAACAAATGACTGCAAAGAAAGCAAACAAAAATTGTTTAAATAACTCAGATCACCCCAATTTTTATATTGAATTATTAACTCCAAATATTCTCTATTTTCTACATGAAGATTTGTGGTTCCCTTCTTGGCTAATATAAATCCCCTTTTTTTTAACCCCAAAGCTTGCGCTAGATAACATCCTCTATTATCCCAAGCTTGGCTATATAATATCCCTCTTTTAATCGTACATGTTCTTTTAATTGCTTAACTGTTGAGAGCCTGTAGCAACGGCAAATCACACATCCATAAAACCCCAATGCCATGCACTAATGGAGACTAAAATCATGCAATGATGGTCACCCAGTGTCTTGCTTTGGGTGCAATGGGTCCTCCTGTATGTTGCCGCCACTGCATGAACTTAAAATTGCACTTTTTTAATTAAAAATGTGGACTGTGCCACTTAAAGCACATTACATTGAGGCCGTTAAGCTAATTGGCCCCCACCCTGACTGTGCCACTTTAAATAGGCACATTAAAAAGTGCTTTAAGCTAATTGGCCCCCACCCTCCTGAAATCGAAATAAAAAATGCAGTAATGACCGGCATTTATTCATACAGATTTGAAACCCCTTACGGTCCTATGCCATTTTGCACCAACTTTATTTGCTGCAGCTGCACTTTATTTCCTTAAGAGGGTGTGTTCTGATTCCCAGGATCCGGGCACCCAGGTTAAGTACTCTTGAAAGGTTTGGCTTAATTATCATACTGAAATTTCAGCATGCAGTCCAGTTTATGTCAGAGATGGAAAAGCCACTCCTCTTTTGGTTAACCATTATATTAAAAGCTCCAAGATTTGTTTGCTCATAAACAAATAAGTACTCGCGATTCTTTAAGGGACACTTGGTATGTGAAATCTCTCATTGCAACCTGTTATATCATGCGTGACAGGTCTGGGTGTACTGTACCATGGCATCCGTGATTCAAAGAACCATTTTTTATTGCTTGTTTTTGTTGGCAGCTTTCGTCTTCTTGACTCTTCCCTCTGCCATCAGTGGCTTTGTGCCATAGTGCAACAGTTCGTACAAACTTTTCCTCGGCGACAAAACCCTTGCGTTGGAAAAAGCTGCCACTGCGTGTGAAAGTAGCTTTTCCGCATCGCCGACTGACTGCTTGCGAAGCCCAGAGATCCTGCTTCATCAACCACATGTTCTATACTGCGGATCCCACGTGGCTTGGTAAAAAAATTCTGTAAGAGTCTATGCCTGGCACTCTGCCCTCACGCCCATGTTTTGCAATCCTTTAAGTACATGGTTGTGGTCCTCAAGTTGAAGATGAAGAGTGCCTGTGCCGGATCTGTTGCTGAATACACTATGTGTTACAATATACTCATCCCCCAAGGACACCGTTCAAGGGTTGTACCTTGAACAACTTGGACATGAACTGAAACATTGTGTGATCTGGGAATCATTTATCATCCCAAAACCAAGGGGGTCTATTTCTAATACATTGGTGAATGTATGCTACTGAACTGTGCCAAGAATTAAGGTTTTACTTACTAGCTCATAGTGCAGGGGTGGGGTGTCCAACCATTTTGACAAAGGGCCGCATTTGGTTGACTCCATACTTACTTGCGAGCCGCAACAATAATCGGGCCTCTCCCCGGGGGGCTCTCAAATTTGGATTTATGATATGCCTGCACATGTCTGGAATTATAGGACCCATATCTATACCATATGCCCCCAAAAGGAACCCATAACAATAACCAGAGATTAGATTTAGGTCAATTTAACACTAATTCTGCATTTTTTGTTATCTTTTACGCAAATTTTTAAAAATTATAGGCTTCATTTTAAGAAATTTTATTAATTTTCTTTTCCCACCATTTTAAGAAAGTTTTGATTCAATTGCTGAAATTGGACTAATTTTCCAACATTTGTTTAAAAAGTTTGGTTTGAGATTGAGGAATTTGAACTAATCCTAGCCAAATGTCAACTTTTTTAATCTATTCAGATATTTATGCATTTTAATTTTTCTTGGGAAGTAACTCACGTGGCCGCATGAGCGCTCTTAGCGGTCTGGCAAATGGCCCCGGCCGCAGGTTGGACACCCCTGTCCATAGTGGATATAAGTTGTCTGCTACAATCTCTCCCATGAGCTGCATGTTCTCTCACTTTGGTCTCTGAACTGCTAGGTTGGCTATTATGGTCTTGACTTTTTCACTTTGTTTCGTGGCAGTGCTCATGGCATGTATGTGTTTCATAAATACATACCCTGCGGTACCACATCGGCTCTATAACATCAATGGTCTGGTCCCATGTGTGTGTTTCATGGAGGTCAATTTTGCCTGGTAATCACAATCTGCAGGCCACCTTGTCCGGAACCTGGTGATGGGTAGGATCAGCTGTTTCTGCAAGACACATACCAATTTTATACAATATTAGGATATTAAGAAAAGTAAGGCATTTCACATCCGACTGCATGTGCTGTCTGTTTTTGTGGTTTGCTAATGGAGAAAAGTATGTTAGAACAGAACACACCTCATCATCTGATGTGCCCTTTGGCTCCAAACAGCATACACCCTGTAATGGGGCCGATTAGGGTAGTTTCTTATAAGCAAAACACAAGTGACCATTCAATAGACTAATGAGGCTGAAGAAATTTGACTTTTTCACAACAAACCACTTTTCACCATGCTGGCCACTGTGAATTGTTTTGCCCAGTGTGTGTTCACGCAGTGTGGACCTTACGTCGTGGGTTACCTCTAACCAAATTTGGAGATTCAGCAATTGATTTTGAGACACGAAAAATCATTTCAAGAATACCTTCTAAATGTGCCTAACGTCACCTTTAAACTTATTTTGGTACACTCCAAAACAGTTCTGATGCTGTTTACCTAGCCCAGGGGGTAGGACATGCCCACCTAACACAACAGCGAATTCACAACGGTATCATTTCTGTGGTGGCTAGTCCGTTCAGAAGACTTAACGGTAGGAGGGCACTTTTACGCATATCGAACGGTTGCACACCGCTTGAATAAAGACTAGGCCTGGTCACGAATGTTTAAATCTAAATTACCGGTATTGGAAATTAGACTATTTTACAGCGGGGTTAAATCCACTACCCCGACGGGATTTTGAAGTCAATAATTTTTCCAAACTATAATGGATATTACTAAGATCTTTCGAAAAAAGGTTAGAGATTGATTTGGTAATGACGAACTGGGACCGAGATGCCCTAGTAAATGCACGTACAGTTCCAAAAATTACCGTTGAAATCCCCAATGCCCAAATACAAGTAGATTGTGTCCTACCCCAACTGACCGAGCCCAACCTGAACTACATAGTCTGCATAGCTAATGATACATAAGTGAAACTGATTTCATGGCTCAGTCATGCATTAAATCATATTTTTTAGGTATACATGTGTTTTAAAAACAAATACAACAAGGTTAATTTTGGAGTCCTCACTTTCTGTTGAGAGAGTGACCGATCATCCTCCAAGTCTGAGCAACAGTAATTTCTTATTTTCACTATTCCACCAAACCATGTTTTTTTGTATTTATTACATAATAAAGGAAATATGGTTATTCATGGTCAATTGCATGTCAACACAAATGTCTGGTGGTATTAACATGTAGTTATTGTAGGCTGCAAAGTTTATGACACAGTACCCACATGGGGAATTCACTGGATCTGCAGGGACTTGATTTTTGTGGGCCGCCAGCTATAAGTGGAGGCCACTAGCCAATCCGTTGTTGCGTGTGTATGTGGGTATGTGTGTGTCACAAATTGTTAATTTTTTGTAAATTGACCTCAATTGAAACGTTTAACTTCAATTGGAACCAAATTTCTGTCATAGGTGCAACAATGGGACTAAGATGTTGATGAGGTCACCATGTTGAAAGGTCATGTGAGGCAAGTTGAAAACTGGGCTTAAAAAGTAAAATTGATCTAATCTGAAAACTTGAAGTTCAATGGAACCAAAATTTTGTTCATAGGTGCACCTTGCGATCCCTCATATGTTGACGAGATCAAAGGTCATGTGGCCAGGGTCAAAAGGTCATGGGGCGGACCACAGCTTATTTTTGAATATAGCTGAGGCGAAAGCCGAGAAACCGCGAAATTCTAGTTACATCCTGTCGGATAGATTCGTTCTTGATTTGGACTTATCGATGTAGTTGCATGAAATGAGGGACTTCATTGAATGGCTTACTAAATTTTATTGCTGAAATAGCATTTCGGTTGACATTGTCTCATTTTTAAAAAACTTGAAGGAATACATGTGAATGTTGTGAGGACACTATATAGTCACAACATGGTCGCTCCCATCAACCCAGCGGAAAAATAGTAACGCGTAGCGTGATGATATCCTTTTAATGACTTCAGGCAACCCCAAGAAAAAATCAAGAGCATGTGGCTACCTTGGTATTAATTACATAATTACATAAGTCTCATGGTTTTCCAATTACCTTATGAGTGCATGATTTGTGTAATATGCCCACAAGAATTGGTTCTGCCACCCATATCATCTTTGAATTGTGGCCACTCATCTAAGGCCACACCGAAGATCTATACCCTGTAGAGTGTTGTCTTACTCTGCGTTCTGAACATAATTGATAATGCCGCACTGAGGACATGTCCTGTCGCCTGCCTTGAGAAACAATAATTGTTTCTGCCACAGTATTAAGAAAGATCATACTCAATCTATGGCCACGGCAAGGGAGCATACCGTAGAGTGCTGTCTTTAGGTCTGTTAATACTTCCACTGCAATGCAGCATGCTGCACTGCCGATAATTGATCATTTCTGTTGCATTTGATACAACCCACTGCAGTGCATTAAAAACGAATTTAACTTTGGTGCAGTACTGTTTGCCAGTGGTGGCAGAGCCTGTATCCAGGCAATGGGCAACGCATTCACTCCAGTGGAAGACTGACGGAACTTTACTTGCAGTTGGGAGGACGCAGACAGGGGCAAATGCAAACACACTTCACTCAGTGGAAGCCTGAACGGACCTTTACTTGCAGTATGGGGCAGGGACTGCTATCCAGGCAATGCAACACACTTCACGGCCGTGGAAACATGAACGGGACCGTATTAGCAGTATGGGCAGAGACTGCTCATCCAGGCAATGCAACACCACTGCACTGCAGTGGAAACCTGAACGGACCTTTACGTGCAGTATGGGCAGAGACTGCTATCAGGCAATGCAACACTTCACTCCAGTGGAAGACTGAACGGACCCTTACTTGGCAGTATGGGCAGAGACTGCTATTCCAGCAATGCAACAACTTCATCCAGTGGAAGCCTGAAAACGGACCTTACTTGCAGTATGGGAGAGATGCTATCCAGGCAATGTACCCACTCACTGCAGTGGAAGCGAACGGGACCTACTTGCAGTATGGGCAGAGGATGCTATCCAGGCAATGCAACACATTGCACTCCGTGAAGCATGAACGGACTTTACTTAGCAGTATGGGCAGAGACTGCTATCCAGGCAACGCAACGCACTTCACGCAGTGGAACCTGAATGGACCTTACTTGGCAGTATGGGCAGAACGCTATCCAGGCAATGACAAACACACTTACTCCAGTGGAAGCCTGCAACGGACCCTTGACTGCAGTATGGGCAGAGATGCTATCCAGCAATGCAACATACTTCAACTCCAGTGGAAGCCTGCATGGACCTTTACTTGCCAGTATGTGGCAGAGACTGCTATCCAGTGCAGTGCAACACAACTGTATTGCAGTGGAAGCATGAATGGACCTTTACTGCGTATGGGCAGCGACTGCTATCCAGGCAATGCAACACACTCACTCCAGTGGAAGCTGAAGGACCTTTACTTGCAGATGGGCAGAGACTGCTATCCAGGCAAAGGCAAACACACTTCACTGCAGTGGAAGCCTGAAAGGGACCTTTACTTGCAGTAATGGGCAGAGAGGCTATCAGGCAATGCAACACACGTCACTGTCAGTGGAAGCTGAACGGACCTTTATGCCGTATGGGCAGAGACTGCAATCCAGGCAATGCAACACATTCAGCAGTGGAAGCATGAACGACCTTTAATTGCAGTATGGCAGAGACTGCTATCAAGGCAATGAACACCATCACTGCAGTGGAAGCCTGAACGGACCTTTACTGCCAGTCTGGGCCGAGACGCTATAAGGGCACTGCCAACCCACTTCATGCAGTGGAAGCCTGAAGGACCTTACTTGCAGTATGCAGAGGTGCTATCAGGCAATGCAACACACTCACTGCAGTGGAAGACTGAACGGACCTTTACTTGCAGTATGGGCAGAGACTGCAATCCAGGCAATGCAACACACTTCACTCCAGTGGAAGCCTGACGGACCTTTACTTGCAGTATGGGCAGAGACCTGATATCCAGGCAATGCCAACACCATCACTGCAGTGGAAGCCTGAACGGACCTTTACTTGCAGTATGGGCAAGGCTGCCCATCCAGGCATGAAACACTTCCCTGCCGTGGAAACCTGACGGAACCTGTACTTGCATATGGGCAGAGACTGCTATCCAGGCAATAACACCTTCACTGCAGTGGAAACTGAACGGGGGGGGGGGGGGGGGACCTTTACTGCAGTATGGGCAGAGATGCTATCCAGCAATGCAACACACTTCACTGCAGTGGAAACCTGAACGGACATTACTTAGCAGTATGGGCAGAGACTGCAATCCAGGCAATGCAACACATTGCACTGCAGTGCAGCCTGAACGGCCCTTCTTGCAGTATGGGAAGAGACTGCTATCCAGGCAATGCAACACACTTCACTCCAGTGGAGCCTGACGAACTTGTATTCTGCATCTTTGCACATTTCCCTCTGTGTCCTCTGCAATCCTTGATACGCCAGCACTGACTGACCGTGTCCTGTAGTCTGACTTGAGAACAGCTGATTGCTTCTGCAACAGTAGTAAAAAGCTCATGTGGATAATCTGTTTCTCAGCCAGTCACCCATCTGAGATAAAGTCTCCAACTTGTCTCTCAGATACAGGGTCAAAGATTCGTGCCATGACAAGGACTGAATCGCTGTCAGTCAGGAAAGACACCTGGAGCCTGATATCATAAGACAGTGCTCCATGCCTACCAGTATTTGTTTCGAAACCATTTTGTATTGGTGTGCTTCCTGTTGGTTCATTGATCGAGTTTACACAACAGTGAATTATTTTGGAAAAACTTCTTCAGATCAACACTTGTTCAGTATTAGCTGGAATAAAGGTGTGATAATCTTTGTCTGTCCTTGAAAGGATTTACAAAACATCTATAATGTTCAAGAATATCAGAATTTCTAAAAACTATCTGCTTCAGCAAACCTGACCATCTCAAGTAGTGTTGTACGGGTTCATATATAAAATGCTGTAATCTGGAGATTAACTCTTTGCATGATGAGGGTCGTGCATAGACTGGATGATGTAATTGTAGAAGCGCATGGATCTTAACACAGCAAACTAAATGTTGTTTATGGGTACAAAAAAACACAAAATAGTTACCAGTGGTTAGAATAATAAACAGAAACATATCTGTAGACAGAGATCTGAACACAGTCGAGAGTACTCAGACCGGAAGTGACACCCTTAGTGCCTTAATGGACCTTTGGCCACAAAGTTGGTGAACGGGTGTCAACAGATTCATATGCATGCAACGTGGCTGCATGTAGAAGATTGATTTTTTGAAGATTTTTCACATTACGACAGGAAGTTCCTCATTAAATGACATTTGATCCCCCTGTCAAGCACAACTTTGGTTATAAATGTCTCAAGTTTGCTTTCTTATATTTGTGTCAATTCCTGGGAAGAATCGACCAGGTCCGCCCCCAATTAATGTGACTAAACCCTTTGTAAACAAAGGGGACACAATTAGAAATACAAATATAACATGTTTTATGACAAAAACAATTATTCCATTTATTTCTTTATAAAAGACAACATAGACAATCTTTCTTTGTTTCAGCCAGTTATAGTAACATGTCAAAAATTACATCTACCTATGATTGTTCACCGTTTCAAAATTAAATTTCAAAATTGGTTTATTTTTCTCTCAAATGACAGCATGTATGAGGCTGTATTATTTTGTTCAAACAGTGAAAACAGCTCAGGATAAATTTAGCATCCTGCCACCACGGTTCCAGACAAGCAGTTCATTCATCGGGTGCCGAATTCACATGGCGGTGAACAACATAAAAGCTTTCCATAAGCCAACAAAACTAAATTTCCATAAATATAAATTTCAAATCAAGTGTGAATTCATCAACACAATTATTCAGGTATTAATTGCCGCACAAGTGGTTCGTTATAGATTTTATACAGCAATTCCCTTGAGATAAAACCAAAATATTGAAAATCTGAACACGTTGGCTACCTAACATGATGGCAATGTTTTGAAGGTAATGATTGATCTCATGGATCTTCAAATTGCTATTTTAACATTCATTCAAGTATCAGTTTGATGGATACAAGACAAGCCAGACTTTGTCAGTAACCTTGGAAGACAAAGGAAATATTATTACACTCAATAAATGGCCATTCAATGTCAAAATTTAATCACAATATTATCACCTCACTAAAATGGCCATCAATATTCAAAATTTTATCTTGAATCTAAATCAAAATATCTTCAAACCACCGTTATTTAAAATTCTTCCAAGAAAACTAATTTCAAATTTGCAGCCAAAATATTAAGAGGAAGATGGCTCTCCAACTGATGTGATTAGAAATAGTAATGCCACACTTGATACAAATATTTAACCAATTTACCAGCGATACGAGTGAATAAAACATTTAATCAGTACCACATGTTGATTGAAACCACACTAGCGGATGAGTACTGAGTGCTATGTGCGAATAGGGAGTTGTGGGAAAAAACGCAACCACACTTGCATGAAAGTACAACTGTTGATCTTTGGGAACGACGACAAAATAGCGTTAAGTCCAATCAGTTTGCCCAGTAGCCTCAGAGTTCGTGTACGGCTCAGGTAAATGGTTAAACGACGTATTACGGTGTGTATGAAATGAAGTTCAGCGTGGAGTTTGAAGCTAACAGGTGATACTGGTCCATTTGAGAAATTGGTTTTTACGGTGTTTCTGGTAAGTTCACTCCCAGCTGAAAAGCATATTGAAAAGGATACACAAAAAAAAAACCATCTCCAATAATTTATGCAAAACAGTGCATTTGCCCAATGTTTATCAAGCAGTTGACCAGCAA
>JAMKCH010035250.1:0-14878 GCA_023653785.1 Ophioderma brevispina | reverse complement strand
TCCAGCATCGGAGCAATGACAATCCCTACCGAAAAATCAAAAATATGAACTCAAAGTTTTCACCAAGGATCAATAAATCAGAAACCATCCGTAATTTTTGTTGTCAATGCTAATCGGCATTTTATATGATAACAACACACATATGTCTTCGCTCTCTGTCAAATTTCGACAGAATTATCAAAAGTCCCTTTCTACTTTAGCCATGTTTAGACGACATTTATCTCTGATACAAGCATAATCTTTTCCGTGTATGTTTCACTGGATTTCCCAAGGCAGAACATGCGCCTGAGAGAGACTGTTTGTTTTGATATGTAAGCACTTTAGATCTGTTAATTCGCGCAGTGTGTATAGGTTGGCGACATTTTTCGGGTTTGAAAAAAATGATAAGGTTTCCACTGGGCTTTTTCTGCTCAAATGACGTTGTTTTGTGCACATGGAGTTCCCAAGAAATATTGTTTTTGTGATGAACGTCAGTATCGGAAGGCAGTCGGCAATGCTGATAGCATTTTTGAAAATATATCCTCAAACCCAGAGTACCAGGCTATTTGCGTAATGTCGGCAGCTGATAATTGTAGACGTTTTGAGTTCAAGAAAAACATCGGTGAAACACCAGTCGCAGATATTATATAATTTGTTTGCCTTTTCATTGACATCAGGCAACTTTCACAATAAGTTAATAATCACCCCAGATTCAGCCCGTCCCTGACCCACGAATTTCAGCAGTAGCTCATATTATTTTTCATCATTAACCCTTGAAGTGAGTTTCAGCTTGGGAAATTCATTCAAAGTTTCCATTCAAAATGATGAATTCATCCATCCAATATTGTTTTAAAATATAAAACATAACATATTGAGCATTTATTTATCCCAATTCCTATCTTAAATCATGTTTCATGTGGCATAGGTTTATTTTTTTTTTAAATGTACAAAGATCCATTAAATCAGTACCATCCATATGAAAATGTAGCACTCAAAGAGGTAAATGTACCCTACTGGTAGCCTTAATCAATAATGTTGGGAGCCTGTCATAAACTGTAAAATGGTACTGAAAAAGCATAATCCCCACTTGACCTGAGGTTCCCTCCCAAAGGCTGTGGCTCACCCCTGGGACTATTCCACTGCTGATACTAGGGTGTATTTTAGAACTCATCTGATGGCTGGAACTGGTGTGGTGGGAAGGGGGCGGGGGTTGTAAATTTTGATGTTTTTATTTTATTTATGGGGGGGTGTGCGGAAACAAAGTTTACCTGTTTTATTTATTAACAATATCTTTTAGTGGACAATGATTTTTTTTTCTAATATAAAAAAAAACAGCAGAAAAGACAAGTGAGTTTTCTTTGGATCTAGTTGGCAATTTAATTAAGAAAAACAATATGTCATTTTACATAAAATTACACTTAAAATGTTATCACTTTCAATGACAATTAATTGACTGAATTGCTTCATTATATGTATACCCTTTTTGTAGTCTAAGTTTCCAACTGACATTTTTTATTCATGGCATTGAATCATGGCATTATTATAGTAAATTTTCCTATATTTGTGAAATTATGGACTTAAAATTTACACAAAAGTTAAAAAACCGGCTCAAGATGCCCAGAGAGCGCTCAAAATATAACCTGGACCCCCGGCCGTAAGGACTTCAAGCTATGCGCTTGTTTATTGCGCGACTTGACAGAAAATGTTGCGGTCCTTACTATTAGGTCCCCAGAACAGACTGAATTTTTTTGTAGGCCTTGTTTACAGCCCTGTTACAATAGGAAAAAAATATGAAAATATGCAAAAATTGAGTGTTTCACTCCTCAACATCGTACGGGGTCCAAATTAAAATTTCTGATATGATTTTTCATAATTCTTGTTGCAATATTGAATGAATTATCATTTTTTACTAAATTTTGGCATGAGGCATTTTCAAAAGCGATATCTAGGAGTGGTTTGTTCACCGCTGCATTTCAAACAAGTTTACTGCTTATAACTAAAAGGTGAACTTCTATCAGATCCCAATTCTGAATTTGACAAAACTGTGGTATGTATGTATTGGCGCACGCAAGTTATACCCATGTACTTTTGTCATAAGATGTGTGGGGGGCAAATAAAATAAAGGGCATTTGCATATTTGCCTGAATTGGTTTATTACTATAAAGTGAACTTCACAAGATCCCAATGTCCCAAATTTGAACAAAACTTTAGTATTTGGGTAATTGGTGGATGCAAGTATTACCATGCACTGTTTCATCTCTATTTGTGCAATTAATAAAGCTCATGTGCATAGTTTCAGTAAATTGAAAATCCACACTGCCTCAACCCACCGACGCTTCCTAATTCTAGAGGTAGGATTATAAAGCCTGATGGGGTCAGTGTTAATTATAATATTAATTGGCTCACAGGTAATATTACTTACCTCAATCTCCATCTAATTGGGCAGTCATCTTAATTACGCACCAAGCACTTCTTTTTGTCATTATGGGAGTACTTGGAAAATGATAATCCCCTGATTTTTTAATATAGTAGTAGACCTACACACATTTTGGTAGGTTGGTACTTTGGACCACAAATTATCCACTGGATTTCAGTGAAATCTAACAGAACATTGCAGCTTTGCGAGTTGGTTCCCAGAATCCATGAGGTCTGAACTGCTGCTGCTGGAGGGGCAACTCAACCAGTTTTTTTTTGGGGGGGGGGGGGACCTGCAGATGCAAAATGCTTAATTTTGTTTGTTTTGTCTAGATGATTAAAATTTGGAAAAGTGAAGAATAGGGTACTTAATAATCCTTACCTGGAATTAAAAAAAAAATAAGTCTTTATTTGATCACTTTGTTGACATTTTGTTGCAAAATATGTTAAGACAAAGACAAATTCAGTTTCCAACCGAATTTTAGTAATGGTTAACAATTCATGAAATACAATAAAACAATGATAACTTCATTGGATTCAAAAATGCTAATCCAAATAGGAATTGCTATTATCAAAATAAATATTGGCATAGCAAATTTTGCTATGCAATATTTAAATTCAAATTGCACGCTGCAGATTGCTGTTAATTCGATGAAGGATGAAGCACATTCTTGGCAATTTTATGACATCAGGTTAGACTATAATTTAGACTATTTTGTAAATGAGTACTTTCTAAAGGTAATAATCATTGTCTGGTTTATGATTTTAGGTAAACATTTGGAATTAAACTTCAGTACTGGAAATCAAGAGGCTTTTGACCGTGACCCTTTACTTGACCTACTTGACCCTCTTCTTGACCCTCCTTGATCCAGTTTTCATCTATGACTATAGTCTAGCTAGTACAGGATAGGCAACCAACTGCACCTATGTAAAAGGTTTGTCAATCAGCATTGCATGGACTGTGATTGGTTTTGATGTGTATCATGGGCGGGGTTGTTCAAACAAATAAAAATTCCTGTCTGAGTCGGGTTTTCAACCGTCGGAAACAAGAGTTTGCGTAAGTAAACTTTCTGATTGCAAATTCACAGAGATTCTTGGAATCAATGAAAATAAAGCCATTGTAAAATTGCTAATAGACTAAAATTTTTCACTGAATCCATGTAGAGGGTGTCAACTAGCAGCCGGCGCTGCTACTGCTTGGAGCGAGAAGATATCAGTATCCCTCTCCCCCGCTTCCACAATACATTGCTTCCAATGGTGGTTTTGTACTGATGGGAATCATTATAATATAGAGACATATAAATGCTAAATTAACAGTACTGATCACAAAACTTGTCTTTTAAGAATGTTTGATCTCTAACGATTCCATGAATCCCTGTACAAAATTTTCTCTTCTGAAGCAATGCACTTTGGGAAGCACTGACATCGTCCTTTTTGGGAGCAGTCAACTGTGGTTTTTGTAACTTAAGCAAAGCCACACAGTTTCATAATATCAATGTTTGGATTTATTTTCACCTTATTGAAAAGAACTCTAAATCAATGATGTGGTAGAAATTTAGCTTTGCAGACTTAACCCTGTCAACTCCAATGCGAGGAATTGCTACATACCCCAATACCCCCTGACATATGACAAAAACCCTCACAGACATCTGTGGCATGAATTTGATGTGAATTTTTGACAAAACTAGTGAGTCCGTGTTGTCCCATATTCAGAGTCAAGTGGTAGACACAAGAGATGGTTCAATGAGCCAGTGGCAAGGTTCTGTGGATTGGTGTACAGGGTAAACTGTAATTACCTTTGTCATTCTCTATCCATGTTCTGCACTCTGCTATAGCTCTAGTACTACTAACATTATCACTAAAACACCATCATGAGGTACACCCCACTAAATTTTTAATCAAACTTCATAAAGACATTTTGTTTATTAAGGTAATGGAACATTAAGTAATCTTTGTCAGATAGAAATTAAACTCACTTTTACCATACCCTGGTTAATATAAAATAACAACTTGTGTCCCAGTTCACCCACATGGTCATGTGATGTAATGAACTCTTTTCTCAATTGGTTATTTTTGATAAATATGGTAAAAATTCCTACTATACTGCAAGTTATGTATTAATTTTAAAATTGTTGGAAATTAGAGTTGCAATTTTTGTGGAAATGCTAATACATTGATATTTTGTTGTACCTTTCTATGATGCAATTTCATGTTGATTCTTGGAATCCAGTGAAAATAAAGCCATTATAAATTGGTAATAGATTAATTTTTTTCACCGAATAACACGGATAATGGTGTCAACTAGAAGCGGGAAGCTAAAGCTACTGCTTTGAGCAGCAACATTTGGTTTTGTAACCTAAGAAAGCCACACAGTTTTGGCAATAGTCAATCAATGTTGGATTTAATTTTTTCCCTTTATTTGAAAAAAATTAAAGGGAGGTGGGCGAATAAAGATGTGGTAAATCTAGCTTTGCAGATTAACCCTGCCAAACTCCAATTCATAAGAATTGCTAACATACCCCAAGACCCTGGAATAATACAAAACTCTCATCAACATCTGTGGCAGAATGGAAATTAGAAATTGGGAGGCTAGATTGTACTTAACTGGAGAGCTGGAAAGGTCCGTCCATGATGAAATATGCCACCTCAAGAAAATGACTTCTAACTTGACTTTCCTGACCAATAACCAACTAATAATGAGCGTAGATACGTACACAGCGCAATTTCATATTGGAAGGCTGTTTCCAGCAGCCGTTGAATTATTATCGTGATCCCGATATTAAAGTCTGACTCAAGATTTCAGAATAAATTTTTTAACATTTAATTATAAATGTCAATTAGAAATAAAGATAGTCACCTAGAATGCTCAATTCCAAAGTTTGGGATGATCGGATTTTTCTTTTGATGCAGTAAATTTTTTATGTGTATATAAACGTGCCATAGGATACTGTGTAACAATTTCAGGATCTGAATTTTTAAAACAAAGATGTGATTTTCTATATGAAGGACTTCGATTTTAGCTAGCTATTTCACACAGTGATTAGTATATGGACAAGCATTATGTACATGCAAAAAACACAATTGTTTTGAACTTTTAGGGCCGCCCTCATCTGGAAATCCTGATCGCCTTTCATTATTCTAGTTACAATTCCTTTGTTTTGCGACACATGGACATTGTAGAGCTTAACCATTCACAAGTTAGTTTACTAGCCAGTTACCAATGGCAACGTGTAAAAATCCTCAAATTTTCTTGAAACTTTTGGGTGCTCTTCAAAAAAATGTGCTAATATGCTTAAGTGCATGGAAGTGAAACACAAAAATAAATACAATCTCTAAAAGTCAGCTTATATCTCAAAATCTAATTGAACTTCATAATTCTGGATGGGGTATAGTAAGTATATATTTATACCTCCGATTCTCAAACAAAAGATAAAAAATCAAGTTTTTTCTGACCCCATTATTGTTACGAAAGTCTAGTTGTGCAATGTTTGTGATCCCTAACACTATCATAAATTTGAGAAAAATAGGACAGATATTACATGAAATTCCTCCAGGAGTCCAAAACTAGTTGTGCAGCATCACGTCCAAACCATAGTGTATTCATATTTTTACATATTTTCATTGAATCTGAAACTACCCTCTAGAAATTTCCCATCTATTTTTTTATTTTTTCAGCCAATTCAGCCATGTCAGCAGAATACACAAGGAATCCAAATATATTTTTTTTATTTTTTGTATCATATTTGTTTCAGATCACTTCGAACACAGGCTAGAATGACTTTAATGATGCTTATCCCATTTTTCGAGAACAAAATTAAAAAGTGGCGAAAACCACAGGGTGCCCCTACGAAAAATCCAAAATGGCTGCCAAATTGGGCCAAAAATCAGCTTTTTTGACCAAACTTGATAGCTGTTAGTTTACACCTTCATTGTTTGGTGGCATACCCATGTTTTGGCCGTAGGAATCATTCTATGCACTTTTATCTCACCACGACTTTTTCGTTTTCTCGATATGGCAGTTTTTAGCTTAAATTGAACTGGCTAGGGCGCTTTCCCAAAAAGGTACATTCTATCATGCGGTGGCGGCCAAGCTTCATTCATAGCGCAAAACTGCCGTAACGATCATTGGACGAGCCTTAACAGTGACTGAATTTGAAGCCACTGTGCGCGTTTATAATAGATCAGTGAGTGGCGATGGTAATTCCCGTACGGAGGCCGCGAGACCGTTTAAATTGCCTTGCTATAGTCGGTGGTGCATAATTCATAATTGTGCTGCAAAACTATCATCAAACGTTTTTAAGACCGGACATGAGAGGATTGCTAAATGCAGGTCAACGAATCAATCCACGGTGGTGCTTGGGCTACCCTGGGGCTACCTGGGAGGGCCGGGTACATGGTCCGCAGCTATAAATAGCAGTGACCCTACGATTGAACGTGGGGTCAAGCAAGCCTCGTTCAAAATGATCCCGTTTTACCGTTATTCATACCCAAAAAAATACTTAGACGGAGTTGATTCTTCAACTCCACGGATTTTTGAGTGGAAAATATTGATATCAAACATATTTTCGACTTAGAATATTTGTCAAGTTTTAGTGATTACGTTCTAAACCTATGGGAACGGCAAAAACGAGCTATCTTGGCGCCCCCCCCTGTATCATAGTCAAAAGTTTTTGGATTTAACAGGTGGGCCAATATCAGAATGTTGATTCATCATTTTTTTGAAGATTACGCTTTTGTAAAGCACTTCATTTTCCCGGCATCAATTTAAAATTTGACGAAAACACTCTCATTGGAATACACAGGGGTCCACGAACTTTCTTACATGTGGTTTCAATGGAGGGCATTTTTTCATGACATTAAAAAGTCCTATAGTTGTCAAACGCAAAACCCATGCCAGTCCAAATTTTAGCAAGTGTTCATAATAAACTCTCACGTATTGAAATGGTTAAAATCACATTATCAATCGGATGCTCATTTATGGGACAGCGCCCCTCACGCTCAATTTTAAGCAAAAGCAGCATTTTCAAAAACGAAGGTATGGTGAATGAACGTTGCATAGATGATGTCAGGGTAATACCGGACCCCAAAACCATGGTATTTGCCACCAAAAATTAAGCATTGAACAAAAATACACTGAGTTAATGGTCAAAAATCAATTTTTGACAATTTGGGCGCCATTTTGGATTTTTCGATGGGGCACCTGGTTTTCGCACTTTTTTTCATTTTTTTTCCAAGGATGTGAAGTGAGTGAGGAAGAGACACTTCGCCCTTGGGATCATGGTGATGTAAAGTCAACAATGAAGGCCTGTGTTCGAAGTGATTTGAAACATATTGACCTTCTAAGCCCACCTCTAAATAATCTCTGGATCTGTATATTCCACATGCTGAAAAATTACTTTATCATAACAATTTTCTGAATGGTCTGGACTCTTTGGTCAGGTAAGCACCCAGTTACACAAAAAATGTGGAGACCTGGCCAAGTCTCAAGACTATCAATATAGATTACAAGGTTGCAATTTTCTTGGTAACTTGCTGGAATCAGTGTTGATTCTCGCCAGATAATTTGCAAGAATCAATTGATTCAGACCTACTTTGATAGATAGAGATTAATTATGGGTTATAACTTAATAACGCTATGCTTAATTAGATTAAAATAGTGATAAATTAAACCCTGTGCCAGCAGTGACTGAGAACTGAAGCCACATGCAATTTACTTCTTCAGCAGAAGTGACTTTGGAAGACCACTCAATTTATCAGATTTGATGTTATTTTATTCTTTTAATATATTTGTAATTATTAGATGCACTGGGTTGAAACAAAATCATGAATCAATGCTTTAACAGCACAAAATGCCAAAGAATCGCCAAATTTACCGAATTCTGCACCCGTGCGGAAGCCTGCCGATTCGTAGAGGGTTGGGCAAGATCTCTCCATATTGCTGTCGCAAACCAAAATTAACCCGTGTGTTGATAGCACCGTTAGCAAGAGAAACAATCTCCATCAGTGATGAGCATCTAACTCCTAAAATTTAGCATTTCCTCACGCAATTCCCATACGCTACAGACCTGTGATGCGAGTCTCTTCCGATCTGTGTTTACAATTTGCAGCCTGAACAGGTAACTACTGAGACACAAAATTTTTAACTGCATACCTCGATTATTTTTGGAATTTTTGATATGCAATTGTTTTATTTTGTATCTAAACTAGTGGAAAAGTAGGCAAATGTTTATTCCGAACCAAGATTCTAGTTTTGCATTGAATTTATACGTTTTTCAAGCTCATTTTGGCATTTTAAATGAAAACTTGCATTTTTATATGGTAAACTATGGCACATGGTAAACACATTGCTCTGGGGTGATGATAATTGATCCGGGGTCAGTCAATTAATGTCAATTTTTCCGTAAACAATGTACGTGGTGATCGCAGATCTGCACGGACTTCGTCATGTAAGTGGTTTGGCGTATATTTTGTTTTGTTTTGACAATAAAATCGGACGATATTTGTCTGTTCTTTGCAGAATAAAATACATTGGTTGTGATTCTCATACTTCCATTAATTTATTTACCGGTTACAAGATTTTTTTTTTCTTGATTGAGGTTTACGCACGCGAATCACTCTGATTCGCGTATGAAAATCTGGCGCGAATATTTGCGCGAATCGATTCGCGGATTGCACTTCGAATTTGCAGCCCTGGAGTATCTATTAGGGTTATAAAATCCTATCCCATTCTGGAAGTTTGGGGAAGAAGGTTTTAATATGTTTTTCTATAGTTTTGGAAGGGTGCTGAATCAGAATTTTTGGGTTCAACCTCTGGGAAATGTGGGGAACTTGTAAAAGTAAGGGGGTAAATTTTAGTACGGGTAAATTTGTAACAAGTCAATTGTGTTTAAATTAAAATGTACAATCAATGTATTTGTCTCATTATAAGATGTACAAAAAGTAAGTTTGTATAGGTTCCGACCTTTAGTTACGGCTACAGCCCTGATAGTTTCAATGTCATTCTTGTGCAAAAAAATCCAATTCTCAGATTTTGTTTATAACCGGTCACATTATTGCCCTGGTCATAGTGAAGCAGAAATTACATTTCAATTCTTGGGTGCACTCTGTGTACAATTTGAGGTCAAGTTTGGTGCCCCCCCAGGCCATGTAAGACCCTTTTGTTACATTTTGCCCATTAAATTATGAACCAAATGCCAAACATTTGTAAAATAGGCAAGACAACAATTTTGACACCGTTTCAACAAATTGGTGCAGCTGGGTAACGTTAACCCGGAAATGACCTTAACCGTAATAGGCTGTACCTGCTTATCTAAGGTCAGAACCTAGACAAACCTGACGGTTTTTAATCCTTATAATGAGACAAATCATTGGTGTACATTTAAAACACAATTTGAACTTGATTGCAGATTTTACCCTGTACTAATTTACCCCCTTCTTTTACAAAGTTCTCCACATTTCCCAGAGGTTTGGACCCAAAATTCGGATGCAACCCTTCAAACATAGAAAAACATCTTCAAACCTTCCCCAAACTTCTATAATGGGATTCTGATTTATACCCCACTAATCACATCATCACTTATGTCTCTGTCAGTCTCACATAAGGTACAAATTTGATTTTTATTTTAAAGTCTCAGATAGGATTCGCAACAGCAGGATGTATTAGAAATGATGATTTGGGTATATTTTTAAATCCCCACATGTGAAAAAATTCCCAGTCCCATGTGGTCAGGGTAATCTAATTTGAACTGATCTAGTGGTCATCACCTCCAGAACCTTTGTAAATGTGGGTGGTTACCCCGCTATGAACAGGCTGGGGCAGGGAGAAAAGTTGCCACCCCCAGATATCTTTGAACTGGGAAAAAACTTGACATCATGATAATCTGCCTTATTTTTGCTTCTCACCAGGAAATTTTCACCTCTAAAAAGGAAAATTCTCCCTTAAAACATTGTAAAAAAAAAAATCTTTCTCAAAATCAGGAATTTTCCCCCTCTGACGTGACCCCTGTTACGCCCCTGGATTACAGGTTCCCTTACCGAGTACTAGGCATGGTCCAACAAAACCCTGGACCAACTAGTTACATATGCCTCTCTTATGAAAAAAACCCCTCTAAGTGCATTAGATTTACTAGCCAGTACGATAATCCTATGAAGCCTTAGTTCTATTTGCACATTTGTTTAACTGCAAAAAGGCAAATCCAAGCATCCATGCAACGTCCTGGAAACATTCATCTGAGAAGGGGTGTCAGCTTGCAACAGAAGCTGGGTAACATTTTAAAATCAGAAGTGAAATTTATAAATGTCCCTCTGTTAGTAACTGAAGCCCCCCGACTTAAGTCGCACCGCCCTATCCCTTCTTTTTTTGTATGAAGCTATCAACATTTCCATCCACAAGTATTAAAAGTGTACATTCGACATTCTTTTATACAAGTTGCCTTAGAGCTTTCTACAGGGTTAACCACCCTCCCCCCATCTCAGTTTCAGTATCGTCTAAACCTAGCGCGCATTTATTGTACCGCGATAGCAACTGCAGGGAATTTAACCATATCATGTCGGTCAAGTATTGTAACATAACATCCTTAGTAAGAAAATAGTATATAAAACATGCCTACATAAAAGTACCAAAATGAAAGGTGATACAAATCATAACAAAAAAATGCTAAACTTGTATTTTTTTTCTTTACTATAAATATGACATTACATATGTATTTATAATTCAGTGGTTCTGTAATAGGTTCCAATTGGAACATCCTCATTATTTTCATAATTTTATAACCAATATTTTCGAAACTCAAAACTCTCCTTGATGGGACTTAAAACACAAGTCACTTATTGAGACAGGAGATGTGAGCTCCACGGTTGAGTGGGTGACATTGTTTATTTCGAGACTATTTTGCATGGATTTATGGTGTTACTTGAAGTAAGGAGCCGGAGTGTGCGATCCTTGAACTACACTGACGATAAGCTAAGATAAACGTGAGTGGTGTTTGAAAATCTCAAATCAATTATTTTGTGTGAAGTCGTCACATAAATTCATAACAACTCATAGTGTGAACTGTGAGAGTCTGCATGCGTAAAACTGAAATTGGCTTGTCAGAGTCTTGCATAGCTTTGAGCTATTATGCTACAGTATGTTCTATTTAAGGTGAGTGACCCGAGTCAATTTCCCAATTTTTCATCGTTTTCTCCCTCAGACCGAGCATAACCACCAATACATCGATTCATATGTTGAGTTAAATTGGTCCAACCAACAAAATAAGGTTAGAAGCCAAACTGTGTACTAAATTGCCCATAGACAGTTTGTGTTAATTGACCTGGTCCCGGCCACATTTTTGAGACATTTTTTTGGTCAAACCCAAAGAAACATTTCCTCTTGGCCGTAAATTTCACAGGTGTAATGAGAAAAATACCAAACGTTGTCTCCCGGAAACAAAAATCTTCAATTTTGATGGAGAAAAGTGGGGGTACGAGTTGTCGATCATGTCACCCACCTTTAGATAAGTACATACGAAAAAGGAGTAGGTGGGCTGACAAAATGTGTTTCATGTTTGTCAATAGTATTTATTCAACGATCTATTTTTAGGTCACCGTATTTAAGCAATAACAGCACATTTTTTTTTGGAAGAGGTCCCCAAATTTTCAAAATTAAGAGATTTTTGGCACAGTTTTGTATTGTGTATTGTCATAAATGATACCTTCTTCCCATACCAAAATCTACAATTTTTTCCTGTCCAGCAGTCCTTGTTCCAAAATTGCACACTGCAACCCCCCCCCCCCCCCTAACTCTTTTTTTTCCCCCTGTTTTTTTACCAGAATGTAAAACATCCAATTGTTTTCAAACTCTTGGAAGGATTTCAGTACGGGTCCTTTTCATTATGTCAATTTTTTTTCATGCCATTCTGTCCCTTTAAAGCTCTTCTGCCAATCACAAGTCAAAGGTCACTTCTAAGGTCATGACCTGTTAAGGCAGGATCATATGCAAGGTCCATACCGGGTCATAAGCACCAATGGGACAATTCAACTGGGTCAAGGGTCAGTTAATCTTTGCCTGCCTATACAATTTTTCAATGTTTGTCTATATTATGACATATTACATTTATTCATGTGTCAAATGCAATTTAAACGCCATGGAGGTGGACTTCTGATTACAGAAATGACCCATCATGCACATACATTGACACCAAAATCAATGAGTGGATGAAAGGGAGTTCAATCAATCAGGTTGTTCGTCTCAATCTAGTAATTCATATTTGACAACTACCAGAGCAGCACTGAAAAAATCAATAATTTGTTATGGTCTTGTGCATTCTACAACACTGGAGAAACAGCATTTATCAGTAATTTGATTTATATGTTGATCATAACATCAAAAGGCCACACTAGTGGATAAGCCTCACCAGCAATTTATCTGGTTTCCAACATCAGTTAAACCGAAGCTCAGAGGACGGAAATTACAGCACAAGACTACGGCTCTTGGAAGTGCTACGAGGGGAAACAACTCTTACATGCTTGTCAGTCGCTTTCTGTTCAACATCCTATGCAGAGGATTAAATTACACTTATCAGCTTCATAACAAAAATGACAGTTTTCTTTAAAGCACCTTATGATGATGAAATTTATTTTGAGTGTTGGGTTTAGCAATAAATGGTTTTGAAAGATAGGAAACTGGCATTGACTTTTATATGGAATCCTGCTAAAATTGTTATTAAGATATGATAAGAGTACTCGACTACAAACTCTGTTCCCACAAAAAGAGCACAAAGCTATATGAATAATGGAAAATACGACGATTATTTTAAAGAGCTCGGGGGTAGCAATTTTAAAAATATGAATTCTTGAGCAAATATTGATTTTGTTTTTAATATCAAAGCCACAAGGCAACCTTGATATATCAAATGTCACCAGGGAATGATACATGGAGTGGATCTTGAAATGCATATTTACTCCTCAATTCTCAGTTGGGCAAGACAGATCTCCACACAGCAAAACATTTTACAGTGAACTTTGTGGTTGATGGGGGGGGGAAAAACTGTATCATGATCAAGTCATGGTGAACAAACAGAAGATATAATGCAATTTGCATTAGGGAAAGTTGACATTAATTTAGGGAATTTTAAGTATTAGTTAAAGGGTCAGAAGCAGGACATTATTAGAAAACACCAATGTGTCTTGTTCAGGCGTGGTGAGGCCGTTAGTCGGTTGCAAGTCAAGCCCCGAAGGGGGCGAGACTTGCAAGCGACTAACGGGCGAACCACGCCTGAACAAGACACATTAATTCTGATAATTTCCTACTTCTTATTCTTTAATTGACATACACGTCGAGCGAAAAAGAAAGCTAAACCTTAAGAATATCTTAAAATAATGCATTTTCCGTACATTTTCATGATATTTAGCTATAAAAACACTTTAATGCCCACGTTTGCTTATATGGTCGTTGTAAAAGTGTAGACTTTATTGAAAGGATCATTCACAATAGGGGTAACAAATAACAGCGCCTTGATCACGTTTAAGTGGATATGTCGCGCATTAAAAATACAAATTATTATTATAATGAGTCGAGCTTTTGAGAAAGGGATAATCGGATTTCAAGGTTCAAAACTCAATTGAAATAAGGCAATCAATTAAAGCTGGAAGAGCTTTATAATGTTACGCCTCAACGACTTGTTTTGAATAGAGCTAAGTATTTTGTAATCAGCCTGCAGCATAAGCAGTTCCTAATAGTAATGTAGTGTAACAGTCACGTTTGTTGTGGTTTGTTGTGACAAATTTTGTTCGTTGTCGGTCTTTGATTTGGAAGACGATTTTGATGATGAATACTTAATTATAGCAAGTCAAGACACCAATGATCGTTTTGTGGAGACGTGAAAAGCAAAGGTAAGGTCGTAGAGCTTGAACTGTGTCTTTTTAATATAACATCTCCTCTTTTGTAATGAATTGATATATTTAGCATATATTTGCAAAATCTGCGCTCATTATTGGTGGAATTCACCTTTGACCAGTAAACATGTCATTCGTTGACACTACAGATTTTATATTTTGAATACAGTCCTGCTTGCGACACATGCGCATATCACATAAGTATACTGCGGCATTCAGCTTGACAAATTTTTATGTTTGTCTTGTTACTATGTATTATAATTGCAAATTTATATATTTAGCATATGCAGATTTCACGTCATTGCTGGTGTCCCTAACATTAATATTCTAAATTTCATTCCAGAATATTGACAGTAATCATGTCTCTGGAATTGACCTTTGACCCGTAAAAATACCATTCTATACGACACTACAGAATTTATTTTTTAATCCAGTCCTGCTTGTTACACACATATGAACAGTATCGCTGTGGCATTCAGCCTGACAGACTTAAGTTTGTCTCATTTCTATCTGTTTTTTGATTAAAAACAGATGTTATGATCATGGCAGGTGTCCATAATGCGATTATAATTTAAATAATCCCTACCCCCTAAGCAATGGCAGACGGTAT
>JAMKCH010035249.1:0-14941 GCA_023653785.1 Ophioderma brevispina | reverse complement strand
TGAAACTAATGGAAAAACATCAATATCACTTTGTGATCATATACTACCGAAGATGTCTTATCTTGTTCTCAACACCTCTTGAGCCTGATTTCTCCGGGTAGATAGGGCAGGCAAGAAGGCATCTTGCTTTATAACCCGGATATTGGAAAGCATATCGCTTGGTGATTGCAAATTGAAAGAATCTGATTATTGGAAGCTTTCCAACTCAGAGTTGTCCGCAGGAAAATAACGGAAAAATATGGGAATGTAAATCAGTCTACCACACCTGTTATGAGCTTTTCCTGCATACTAGGCATCCAACTCATGACGTCCTGAATTATATGAATTTGATCATTTTGATTTACACAATCAGCAGTTGATGATCATTTCATCTCGTAATACGTGGTTACCCGAGATTAGGCGAGATTCGAGTAGTGCGCATGCGTAGATCCGGAGCTAACGGCATGTGACGCTCATGAACGTAAAGACTCGAAAACAGCGATAAAAAGCTAAAAAATCTGCCGCCATCGCTGTGTTTTTCTGAAATTTTTCAATAATGCGTTGTGACGGCACCTTTCTACAAACCCTCTAAACCGGGTGTGTGTTGAGGACAAGGGATCCAAGAATCCTATAAAAAATGCCGCCACGGGCGGAGGAAGGAAGGAAATGGTTAACGCCCCACCGGGGGGAGTAAACCAAGACGCCGACCACCGGTAAGGTAACACAACCAGCAAAGTGCCGGTACTCCAAACCTAGACTAGCACTGGTACGACCAGTTTTAACCTAGCGCTACGAATTAGCACGGCTATTTTCAGAAGTTTCCTCCATTCCCAGTACAACCGATAGGGGTCAGGCCAGCTCTGCCACGGGCGCGGGGCGGGTTAAATAATTGAGGCAAAAAATTGAGTCTGCGATTGAGAAACAAGCGGCCGGACAGGCCAAATAAAGCCACTATGGTGAATGCCTTCTATTCAGCTAGAAACGTGGGCTATGGTCCTGACAGTAATTTTTGCCGATACGAACTATGAACCGTACGAAGAGGCTTATTTTGAGCAGGACTATGGATATTCGGAGGAGGCAGGTTGTGAAATCACAAGGATATAACAATGGATGCAAGTCCTGTAATTTCGGAAATCGAAGGATGAAGTTGCTGAGCAGGACTCGGGTACCAGGGGGGGGGGCCCTAGGAACCGAATGATAGATGAGGCTAAGATTTAGTACGCGCCCACGGGGCCCGCGGCCGTGATGATGCAATTTACACCAGCCAAAGTTTCTTCTGGTGTTGCAGCACGCTTTCAAGCCAGCAAAAGCCCCGGGGGCCAGCTATTAATTGATGTGAACTAGCTGCAAGTTGAAAGTATCCATCTCCGAAAGACCGGGGAGGCCTCCTGGAGAGAAATATGGCTAAATAGACCCACCAGTTAACGGTGACTACATTGGTAGTACCCAATGTTAATCCTCTCCTATGGGAGAATCTTCCCGGTCAAAGACTAAGTCTAGAGATCTGAGGTTACAAAAACTGCAAAAAGCCCTTGGTATAAAAAGAATAATTGCATTTACCCAGTTGGTTCAAGACAAGGACAAATTCTACAAAAGAAGATGTCCTGGCTCAAATGGCACATGTAAATTCGAAGTTAACATGTACAGACGAGATCAATCCAAGCCTGATTGAGATCCAAAAAATAGTCACCATCTGCACACCAGAAGTCAAGGTTGACCGAATGGCTATTGTGGGATATTGATTTTTGGGGGAAAGTGGTGAAAGATATGACTGCTGAACAACAAAAAACGGCTACAGTGACAGGTTGGCGCTAATAAAAAGTGCCAGAAGTCGTTGGAAACTACACAGATTCAAGCCATATCCCATGCCTTATCGTGGACAACAATACAACACAATGGGTTACCAGGCCGCAATGCACAGGGCCGTGGGATGACTCAAGCTCCTTTTAGGCGTCAAGCATTCCGGAGATCAACCGAATGAGAAAGATTGGTGTCGAACACCAACGTCGCAAGAAGAGATGAGCTCCCAGCCAGTCAAAGCCACCGATTCATAGAAAATACTAGTAGCCTCTCTCCTCGCCAGAGTAGGTGGGTGCAAAAATTCTGAAATTTCGTATACAGTAGCATTCTTGGAGGTCAACTGAAGTCATCTAGGCAGGAATGAAAAAAACATACACTTCAGATCCTTGTTATTTTAGATATTATAGAGGGCTACAAATTAGGAGTTTCAAATATAGCACTCATACAAGTATGGACACCATTTCCATTCAGATTGAAGCCTAAATAATGAAATAAAATGCCATGATATTAGAAATTCAGGCATTATATAAGAAGAAAGTTAATAGAGCCGTCGTACTCTGAACATGGAGAAAATTTTTCTCCAATATTTTCACCAGACCAAAAAAGGATGGGGGAATACGAATGATTTTTAGATTTGTCAAATGAAAATATTACAGCTAACCATTTTAAAATGGAACATTTGATGAAGGCAGTCAGCTTAGTAACAAAGACTGATCTATATGGCTTCACTGACCTCAAGGCATGCATTTACTCTGTTGCAACATGAAGGAAGTTAGGAAAACCTAAAATTAATTATGAAAGGGAAAATGTGGCAATTCGGCTCTTCCAAATGGGATGTCATCAGGACCGCGAATTTTTACAAAAAATCCCGAAAGTTCCGTTAGCAGCCCTAAGAAGCTTGGGTCATGTTATTATTTCGTATATCGATGACACGATGTTTGGTATCACAGACAAGATATGAAACCTTACAAGCAGTTCATGATACAGTGAAGTATATCCAGTTTGGGGTTGTTATACACCCAATAGCTGGGTTTTGAGCCTACCCAAATTATCCAATTTCTAGGATTTGTCATCAATTCTAAACCTAATTACTTCATGAAATGAAGATCAACTTCAACTTCAGGTAAGTTATTTCGTTTAAATCTTTCCATTTCATTTTAATAGTAAACTACCCCTACCTACTACTACTAGCTAAAATGAAATCCAAATTACCCTGTTGAAACCTTTGACCTCAGTCACAAAAAAACTCATTGTACTTCCGCTTGAAAAAATATATAAACTTACCAGTATGATGTTGATTCGACAAGATACACTCATTAAAAGAATTTTTCCACAAGTAGCAACCAGAATTGTCATTTGTGTGTGGCCACTTAATACAACCACGGATAAAACAGAGCCGGGGCGGCACCAGGGTGCGGCCCGCCCCCTGAGAGTTTTCAGCAAAATTTAGGAATAACGGGTTTTTATTAATGCAAATAAAATTGCCACAAAAATATGGGTTTTTAATACCAAAATGCGTTCTTTGTACTGTTTTTGCTCCCCATATGTTTCGCCCTGCCTATGATTTTAACTTATATCTGGCGCGCCCCTGAAACAGCATAATGCCATTAGTTTACACACATTTGGCGCTATCATAACTGTGTATCCAATTCATGGCTTTTTCTTCTTGGTGATCTTTTGAGCATATGGAGCAGAGAACTGTTTCCTCTATCCAGGAAACCTTGCTTTAATATTCATGATCATTGTCCTTGCATGAAATCATTCCTTTAATTCTCGCTTGAAGAATGCTGGGTCTTAATTTCAGCATTTGCAGTGTTTGTAGCAATCATTCATGAACACTTCCACATGGGTGTTGCCATTTAGAGACCCCCCGGTCACTTGGCGACCCTGATTAAATTGAGAAGTCCAAACAATGTGTTACACAGAAGTGCACTAAATTCGCTTAGACTGGTGAATTCCATATGGCAATACACCACCTTCCAAATGGATTTGCCACACCTACAAATTGCATTCATTGGGAAAACAAACGGTGCGGTCTTCGCTGCCTAGGCATAGGCCATCGAGATTTATAATCCCTTGACTGGTGCAGGATGGCTTTCTTTGTTCACCACAACTAGACATAATTTCTGTCTTTTCTTTTTCTGCCTCTCTTAAATCTAACCATACCATCATCAACATTTGGAGTACCAACCTTATATTGCAATCAAATGTTTAGCCTATGATGAAAACACAAGTTATGTTGGTTTGACGTTGAGGGTGTTGTAGAGTGAATGGCAACAATGGACCGCCATGTGAAGATGTGACGATGGTTATTGGTCCCCCGCCGAACGAGTTCGGAAAGGGGACTATGAAATTAGCAGCGTCCGTCCGTTTTGTCCGTGATAAAAATGTTAAACCCACGTTGTGTGCGATTTATCTGAAGTTCCTTAAGGCATATATGTCAAGCCTTGGTGGAAAGAAGCGGTTGATGAGTTCTCAACCTGATTAGATTTTGGGGCGTCAAATATGCTAATATAGTATCTTCTAATTAGCATATTTACCAAAATTTTCTGCAAGGCTTGTGTGTCAAGTTTTTCTGGAGTTCCGTAAGTGTATAATGATGTAGTCTTTGTGAAGGAAGCGTGCTGAAGAGTTCTCGATCTGATTAGATTTTGGGAATATTTTCGGGCAAATTGAGTTATGCAATGTCAGCTATTAATATGCCAGACAGCGTAATCCACTATATTTTTGAAACCGTACATCAGATATGCAAAATTCCTTCACTGCATGAAAGGCCTATATCATGGTGCCCATCTTCTTTGACATTTTTTAAAGTGTGAGATATATTGCGGCTTAGGTCTTCAAATGAGCTAATATATGCATAATTGTGCTGTATTCGCGAAAACGTAGATCAGATATCAAAATTCCTTCGCTATGTGAAGACTCCTCTGCTATACAATCTTTTGTGTCAATCGTAATTGGTTCAAATTGCTTGTGGGCCAATTAAAAGGGGGCATTTTTGATGCAATCTAATTTAAATACACTGTATGCATAATTACTGGTCTCAACTGCAACAGTACCGTCAGATATACAGAATTCCTTCATTACATACAAGACTAACTCTGCCATACATCTTTTTGTGTGTGAATTGAAGCATCACAGTGCTTCTGGGCCTACATTAAGGGGCATTTTGGATGCAATGAGTTAATTAAATAGGCATAATGTGTATCCTGAAACGTTACATGGTATATGCAAGGGGGTGTGGTGGGGTGGTCAGGGAGGGGTTTGGGTGGGGTAATCCTCGGGAGGAGGACGGTGGGTTGTCGGGGGGGGGACTGTTGGGGTGTCGGGAGGGGGACGGTGGGGTGTCGGGGAGTTGGGTGGGTGGGGTGTCGGGGATAGGGTGGGTTATACATTGTATTTGCATATATCGCATGTTAATGATCGCACAAATCGGCGGGGACATATTTTTATGCAACCGCGTAAATACAAGTTCCCCCCCCGCCTGTTTAGGTCCTGTAATCATACCTTTGGGGTTTTTTCACTGGTTCCGACAACTGATTTTTGTGTGGTAATGGTTTGGGATCATTCTTGGGGGTCCTAAGAGCCTTTGTTGTATTGTTTTTCACGTTTGCCCGGTTGTGAAATAGGTTTTAGCTTGTCATAGTGTAGCACTATGACCTTTGTTGACTACCCTTCTTTATCTTGTATAAGATACAGAAAATTCCAGTCCCTTGCAGTTTAGGGCTCAGATAATAGCCAACCCAAATCCCCCAGTACTATTTTGGAACTAGCTATAGCTAATTAATTCTGGCAGTTTGTGTACTTGTTCAGGTTTGTCTTGAATTCTCGCCAAAATTTTCATCTTTGATGGTGCGCGCCTCTGGGGGTGATCCATATACCAAATAAGGTACCCATGATGATACTGTCCATCAAACTTTTGAAGTTTTCTGGTAAGTAGTGTGCAAGGATGATCGATATGCATCTTACGAAGGTTAAGAGGGAGACATTGTCTTTTTGAGGGGCGATCACCGGCCGCCGGCGCGCATCTCAAATGCTTGGAGTCGAGCGATTTTTTGCGGCATCCTGTGTTTAAAAGCCGGCTGGCGAGGTTTACCATACCTTCGTATTTGAACCGGCAACCCAGCAAAATATTTCCTTTGGCAATCTTAAATGATAAATGATCCTAACACTATGATTTACCAGTTACACACGCCAATTGTCAGATAGTGTGAACGGCCAGTAAATCGGTTCCGAGAGCAAAAATCTGCGGATATTAACTCCACAAATTTATCGGAACTCAATGGAAATACCGCATGGAAGGTGTACAAAATGAAACTAACGGACTATGTGTAAATATGCATTAAGTAAACGTCGTAAATTTAAAGCCTTCGCACTGTTAAAATCGTCACGTGTTTTTGTTTTGATTGAGCCGAGTTTGGATGTTATCTATGGCGCCGGCCAAATCGGGCGAAAGAAGTTGAGAGGTCTTACAAAAACAATATGGGAGTAGAATTTAGATATTTTCGACATCAGAAAGAAACGATAGGCGGTACCACCTTCTGGTCAATTGATTTGTAAACTGCACGAAACATGTTCAAACAAGCCGGGAAAGAATGAAGGTGGCCGGGAAAGGCAGTCCGCCCGATTACAAGTAAGACTACTTGAAGTGACACACGTTGATGGATAACGTTATCAAGCATCGTGAACGCCATTAATTAATAAAACGTGAGCTCGCCCATTAGTAGATAATTCTGACTAAATATGACTGACTATTGCCGACTTAGGTTCAACTTTGGTTACTGATATGTGTGACTGTTCGTGCATTCCCAGTTTACTCACTCTCCCCTAGTTTAGACGTGAGATCCCTTTCAAATTTAAAAAAAAAAAAACTTCCACTCATGTTCGAGTTCAGGCCTGGGTGATTAATTCTTCCTTGAAAATTGATACAACACTTGAATGATCCATCTACCTCATGGTAATTTGATTAATTCTGAGTGATAGTCTAAGTATGTAACTTTCTGTTCTAACTTGATTGCATATTAAACACTGCTATTGCTACAAAAACACCCTGAATTGAAAATGCATGAGCTTTAACTGCATCTGGTCCCAACTCAGTTGTTATATTCAGCCGGTCCTGCTGCTGTGCTGCTCTATGCTGTCTATGCTTTGTAAAAAGCTCGCCTCCAGCCAAAGTTTGAATTGAAAATGCATGAGCTTTAAACTGCTTCTGGTCCCAACCCCCCCCCCCTCAAGTTGTTAATTCAGCCGGTCCTTCTTGCCTTATGCTTCTCTATGCTTTGTAAAAGCTCATCTCCAGGCCAGGAGTTGGGAGCTTTTAAAAAGCTCTTCTCTTCTGCAGCTCGCCTCAAGGAGCCAAGATGAGCTTTTTATGCTCTTCTGAAATTTCAAAAGACGGTGGTCTGGAGGGTATTCTAATCTTTCTGGTTGGAAGAGCTTTAATGCTTTAACACTGTCCTGTATTGTATGGCAAAGTGCATGGGAGGTACTGCCATTGAAAATTTTGGGGGGATGAACAGTCACATCCTGTTAGAAATTGGAACCTTTGGATGCATTGAAACTGGGATCAATTGACGAATTTCCTTTTGCGCCAATGAGTGGTTAGTGCATTATCTATTGTTCAAATGCACCATGTGCATTGGTGCACCATCATAGGCAAACAAACTAGTTGTCTTGAAAGAAAACTGAGGGTGCACGATATTACCGTGATTTGCCACATGACCTTTTTTCACCTGTCTCTTACACGCACAACGGCACCCATCGATAGCTTTATTGTTCATCGCACTCTGTATTCTCTTCGTGGGAGCAATTTTGCGGAAAATAACAGTTTTGAATTGGACCATGTTCTTCAACCACTGAAAAACCCTTTGTATCATGCGATTTCAACAACGGCGCCGACAAGTTGGGCCAAATCGTTTTTCCTCCCCCTAGATGTGATAAACCGTACCAAGTGGGAGGCCTATCTGTTTTGTTAAACAGACTGTAATGGCAGGGGAAAATCACTCCATCCCATGCCCCGTATATCCGCACCATCGATATGTACCCCGGTCTTGATCCCAATTCAGGTCCCCCAGGGCTACGGTGTGCTGCTTGGTCCTGGCGCCCGATACTACTCTGCCTAATATCCAATCTTTGCTACCTGCAGTTTGTAAACAATAAAACAAAACTCAAAAAAACGTATTAGAAAGGACTACTTAGAGAGATAATTTCGACAGACTTTTATGTTAAGGTATTTATCTTCATTTGGTAAACGTGGTACCTTCCTAGCTAAACGCAGAGGATTTATATCCCCTGACTGGTGCAAGGATGGCTTTCCAGATTTTCTTTTTTTGCCACCCCTACAACCACATGTTGTCTTTTCTTCCCTCTCTTTACATACCCATCAACATTTGGCAAGTCAACATCATCTGTTACATCATAATTTTTCAGCATAAGCTGAAAATTCAAGATATGCTTATTTGGATGTTTGAGAGGTTGCTGTGGAGTGAATGTCAACATGGACAGTCAGGTGTAAATGTGAACGACTGTTTATGTTATTCCTAATTGATCAACTAACTCCGGCAAGTGTAGTCTCTTACATGTTGTCGTACATGTATACACCCACTCTCCCCTGTAAATCAGGATATCTTGTCTTCAATTACTTCACCAGAAACCATTTTTACTCAATAGGTTTTGTCTGTAATCGTAGTTCCACAAACAGCTTGCTTTTTTCACACAAGGGGAACATGTGTATGAAAATCTTGTACCGTCATGCCGGACAATGCTGCTTCATCAATCCAGAAGGAGGGGACGGCAGTTCACATCATGAATATGGGCTTTTGTCCATCCACACCCATCCTTACCTTGTGTACCATGTAATTGACTGTCCTCCTCATCGCACATTTTTTGTGGCAACGAGGATCCTTCAATCATTTGAAAAAGCCTTTGGTATTCTTTTTGGCTGTCCAGCAGCACAGATGCCTTGATCTTCAGTTCTAGAAAGAGGTCATCCATTGTGAATCATCTTAAATGAACAGTGATTTTTCTCTTTAGTTTACATGGCACAAAGGATAATATTGTGCGATGTCCCAAAAGGAAGTTAGTGCTTGCAATGTGCAGAATCCACCCCACCTCTTCATACATCCCTCAAAGGTGTCTATGTTTTTTTACCACACCACCATCCCCTTCATCACTTAAGTGTTTTAATGTTATCTCTATCATTCCCCATTTGTGTATAACAAGGTTAAAACCGTACCAAAAATTGAATTTAGGCAATTCATACTGTCATCGAGGTAATCTCTACATTCCCCATTGGTATACATCACAAAATGTAGTCCCATATCCAACAATGTAATTAGTAAATCATCACTGAGGATAATCTCCTACAATTCACGCATTTGTATACATACAAAAGGTGGTCCTGTATCCACAATTGCAGTTAGTAAGGTAAATCATATTGTCATATAATGTAATTGTTACATTCCCTTTTGTATACGTAAACAAAAGGTCTCCCGTATCAAACAATTGCAGTTAGGTAAATCATGTTTCATCCTAAGGTAATCTCTATTCCCCATTTGAGACTACCAAAAGTGTCGTCCCGTATCCAACAATGAACTTTAGGTAAATCATATTTCATCTAAGGTAATCTCATATTCCCATTTGTATACTACCAAAAGGTGTCCCGTATCCAACAATTGAATTTAGGTAATCATATTTCATCTAGGTATCTCTACTCTACATTCCCCATTTTTGTATACATAACAAAATGTGTCCTGTATCCAACCATTGAAAGTAGGTAAATCAATATTTCAATCTAAGGTATCTCTATTCCCCATTTGTATACTACCAAAAGTGTCCGTATCCAACATGGATTTAGGTAATATTTTCATCTAAGGTAATCTCTAAAGTCCCCCTTTGTATACATAACCAAATTTGGTCCTGTATCCACAATTGATTAGGTAAATCCATATTGTCATCTTAGGTACTCTCCTGATTTGTATCATACAAAATGTGTCCATTCAACAATTGTTGTTGTGCAGTTTCATATTTTTTTCACATCATAATAGTTAAATTGTTACATTCCCCATGTGTATACTGTACATAAACAAGGTGTCCCATATCCAACAATTGGAAGTTGGGTAAATCATATTCTACATTCCCCATTTGCAAATCAAGTATTTGAAACTAACTTCTTTAATAATTAGACTGAAGTGAGAGAGTGTATTTATGATTTGGTTCTTATGTGTTTGGTCCCACCCATGTTGGTTGGTGTTCTTCTACCAGCATTCTTCAATGTTTCCTCCAAGGTTTTGCACCTGCCACCGATCCAACATCTAGGACTTGAAAGGGAATAATGACAAGAAAAAAAATATAAAATCACTAATGTTTTTCTGAATGGGATCTTTAAAGTGACAGGAATTTTTTAGGATCTATGAATTTCTCTCAATTTCCGATCGGTTGTAGACCACCTACCGAGACATTGAAAGTTATTGGACAAACAGGTGCAAAAGACAACCTCCTCAAACCTTGTTTTGAACTTGTTTGCCTGCTATCGTAATCGTTCCCCATAGAAACCAGGTTTGACCTTTCTGTCGTGCACGACAGAACTACTAATCATACATTTTATTACATAAAGACCGGCGTATTCGGCTAATTCACTTTAGGTGTGATCCTAATACATTGGTAAGCTTCCAAATATTAAAAAGACCCTGTTTCAAGAAAATGGGGGCAGCTTCTTTCGGGAAATCTCATGTCTCTTTAATCCAATTATTGGTCAGCTAGCTAGCATTAACCCACCTGTATGGGGACAAAGTCCACTCTTAATTTGGTATTTTTACCATACAATTGGTTTTTTCCACAGTTTCGGACCTGAATTTTATGTGGTATTGTTTGGGAGTGTTCTCCTCGGGAGTCATCACAGCGAGTGTTTTTCGCAGTTTGCCTTTGTAAAATAAGGTTTTAGCTTGTCACAGTGAAGCACTCTGACCTTTGGTTGACTAACTTTCTTTACTTGTCTAGATTATCTAAAATTCCAGTCCCTTCCACCAGTCTTGCAGTGTAGGGCTCATATATACCAAACAAAATCCCCCATTCTGAAACCTATACTATTTTGGACTAGCCATAGCTAAATTAATTCTGGCATGTTTGTGTACTTGTTCCAGTTCCTTTGAATTTCTCGCCAATTCACTTTGATGGTGCACGCCTCTGGGGGTGATCCATATACCAAATCGCTAGGTAAACCTCATATTGATTACCTGTCAATCACTTGTTTAAGTGTATCTGGTAGCATGTGCAAGGATGACGATATGCGCATAAATTAACAAAGGTTTAGAGTGGTATTCTAATCTTTCCTTTCGCATGTCTGTAGGTATGGCAAAAAAAAGTGCATGGAGGTACTAGCCATTGAATTTTGGGATGACCGTCCATCCTGTGAGAAATAGGAACCTTTGGGCTGGCATTGAAACTGGGATCACAAAGAATTTCCTTTGCGCCAGTGAGTGGTGGGCATTATCTATTGTTCAAATGCACACCACATGACAAACAAACTAGTTTTTGGTTTTTTTTGTCTTGAAAGAAACTGAGGGTGCGGCGATATAATCGTTGATTTGCCCCATGACCTTTTTCACCTGTCTGTTACCGCACACGGCACCCATCGATAGCTTTATTGCTCATCGCACCTCTGTATTCACGTCGCGGGAGAATTGCGGAAAATCAAAGTTTTGAATCTGGGCAATGGTTTCTGCAGCCACTAAAACCCATTTGTAATCATTGCGATTTAACTGCCCCAGACATAGTTGGGCCAAATCCTTCCCTCCTCAATGTATAACCATACAAATGGAGGCCTATCCTGTTTTTTTCAGAGCTGTAAGGCAGGGGAAAATCCTCTATCCCATGCCCCCGTATATCCCCTAGCTATCAAATATTACCAAATTTCGTTTAATGCCAATTCCAGTTCCACCAAACATTTCTAAACCTATGAATTTTTCTTACTTTGTTTTCTCCCCTATACATCACTAGGTCCTACTTTCCGGTAATATCGCATTTCTTTGGCTCACCAAGAGACTGCACTGACAATTGTAACATTTTTCACCAGAATGTCGCAAAAATTACCACAGGCAACAGGTGCGTCGGATGCTCCGATCACGAGCTATCTGCTTCGGTGGGTGCCATTTCCGCCTCTATGCCTAGATTACTGCCTGAACACATCATTATTTCCTGTCCTCATGGTTTCTCTTTGATGGGAGGATTGGTGAGACGTGGTATAATGCATTCATTTGGTAGACTGGGTACTCCTTCTTCCCTAGCATCCGCAGAGGCAACGCCTCCAACCTCATTTCGATATAATGTAGAATTGCATACCCCGGTATCATGCTTATTTCCATTTATTATTTAGCTCAAGTGGCGTGCTCCTGAATGTTGTCACCGTACATTTTTTATTCCACCCATACAGCACCCCACAACAGCCGGGCCTGTTTGTTCTCGCTAATTCGGTTTTTGCTCACCCTCACATGCATACCATCAATACAATTTGGAGTACCAACATCATCTGTTACATTATAATGTTTACGTATGATGAAACGCATGTTGCTGTGTGTGACGTTGAGAGGGTGTTGTGGAGTGAATGGTAACAATGGACAGTTGGGTGCAGATGCAACGATGGTTATGTTAATCCTATTGCATCAACTAACTCCGTCCAGTGTAGTCCTCTTAAATGGTTTGTTGTATACACACCACTTTCCTGTCTTCAACATTTTAGCGTATGATGAAAATGCAGTATATGTTGGTTTGACTTTGAGAGGGTGTGTCGATTGGAATGGTAACAACAGTCAGGTGTTGATGCGACAATGGGTTATAGTTACCTAATTGCATCACTCATGTACCTCTGGCAAAGCGTGCATCTCCCATATAGGGTGGTTGTATACACCACTATCCCTGTAAATCAGGATATTCTGTTCTTCAATGATTTCACCAAACCATTTTCATTGTTTTATGCTGCAATAGTAACTACAAAGAGATGTTCTTACATCCAAAAAAACCACCTCCAAACTCTTGAAATTCTAGATCAGTGAAGTGTTTGTTGTGCCTCCAAGTCTGAAATTTTGCTAACCCATGCAAAAAAGCCTGCATACCTTCATGTAACACTTACCAGGATTAGGTAGACGTTTCAATTCAACACTTGATGTCTCTCCAGTACTTCTTCATACTCTGATCCTGGGACACTACATATACTCTCCAATATGCTATTACTCTCTTTTCTGTTTAAAATGGCCTTAAATTGTGAACTTCACGAGCTTTGGAGGAATATGCTCTTGGTATTGTTTATCATGCCCTGTTGTTAAAATTTTAGAGCAAACTTTGGGAGTTGACTAATCAGTGATCAATTGTGATGTTTACTTCAAAGAGATACCCTCAGAAGTCTGATGGCCATCGGCGCCTATTCTTGTATGTATTTGTAAGAGCTGTTATGGTCACACAGTCGAACCCACCCATGTATTCATACATTGTACTTTTTTAGCACAAGGAGACATGTGTATAGTAAGTCACTTGTACCATCATGCTTTGTGCACTTGTGCTTCATCATGAAAAAGGGCTTTTGTCCATCCACACCCATCCTTGCATGTGTACCATGTTGTGACTGTCTCCTCATCGCATATTATATTCTTGGCAAATGCGGGGATCCTTCAATCGATTGAAAAAGTTTGTATTCTATTTGCTGTCCTTGTAGCAATAGATGCCTTTGTTCTTTGGATTCTGAAAAGGTCATCGCTTGTGAAGAATCTGTCAATGAACAGGATGTGAGTTTTCCTGTTTAGTTTACATGGTATGATGGATATTATTGCGTCTGTCCCAAAATAAGTTTTAGTGCGTGCATGTTTTTTGCAACCTCTTATTACCTTGTCCATGTTGTGTACCACCACCACATAAGGACAGCTCTTTGCCTGCAAATCAAGATTACCCAACTTCTTCTTGAGTATGTAGACTGAGTGAGATAGCGTATTCCATTACTGGGTTTTTGTGTTGGGTTCCACCCATGTTGGTGTTGTTCTTCACATACTTCCCTACCAGCATTTCCTCCAATGTTTCCTCCAAGGTGTAAGTATTATCATCAGAATCAGGCTTACACCTGCACACAAGATACACCTATCGGACCATTGAAAGGCAGATGATTAAATGAAGAAGAAAAAAATATAATAATGTAATTTGGTTCTGTATGGGATTTTACCCCAAAAAAATGTTTGTATTGTAACAGAAGTATGAGGATTCGCCTTCCATGCTTGGCATAACTATATACCTACTGTTGCCACGTAGGGCCCCGCCCCCATCGAACGGGTCATTATGCCGGGGGGGGGGGGGGGGCAGGGGATCTTGCCCCCCTACTTTCCCCCCGAAAAAAATTAGGGGGTGATTTTCTGCACGGTTTGTCAATACATATAAAAAACAAATAGGCCTACAAAAGTTCTTTTGGTTTTTTTTATAACAAATTTAATGATATGTTAATTGGGCAGATTTGAGGGGCGCATAGGGGTACCGGACGGCATTGTAGATGTATAAAAATATACAAAATGACTTGTACGCACGCACGGGGGGAAGGTACATTAAGTTGCCAACCCCCTCCACCAGCTCTTCAAAATTTGGATCATCATGCGGCGTAGCGAGGCTGGAATTATGGCGCTCTGATGCTTGCCCCCATGAAAAGTATGTGCCCCTCTGCCCCCTGAAATAAAGCTGGTTACGTACGCCAGTGCCACCGAACCGTGGTCATTCCCAACCCTCAGACACACAAAAACATGCATGGTTTGTCTTGACCTTTAACGGTTTACTTTCATGTGACAGGCTACTCGAAAACAAGGACTATTACTGGACAATAGCTGGTAAAACATGATGCAGCCTTTTAATTTAGTGAGGGAGTCACTCATGCACGCCATATTAGCTTTGTCCAAAATAAACCTCATGCTGTTGTTTGGGATAAACAGGATCCTATTACAATAAATGGGATGAAGTTAGTATTCCTGCCCACCACATCCTCAACATGGCAGTTTATTCCGTTTTGAGGCTGCCGAATTCATTTTGGTGGTGGCACAATATACAAATGATTTTGAACGACCAATTTATAGCCGTGTGGAACACATGTGTGTTAGCAATACAACACTAGTACTAGGGCTAAAGATCGGACCACATACCT
>JAMKCH010035248.1:0-29688 GCA_023653785.1 Ophioderma brevispina | reverse complement strand
GGAGGGGGTGGGGTAGGGTGACATGTTGGTGACCTCATGTGACGTTGGTGACCTCATGTGACCTTTGGCCGGTCAAAATGTGAAACCTTAATATATTGCATGCCGTATGTGTTCCATAAGGGCTGCATTGATGTAACTTGGTGGAAAGCAGGGGGAGGGGTGGGGTGACAAGTTGGTGACCTCGTGTGACCTTTGGCCCCATTCACAAACCGCAATGGCAGACGACACTCGCAGTCCTGGGACCGCGATGTATTTTTCATTTATCTATTTCTGCATTTGTGCTGGTTCAACTTGCTCTGTTCTTGGGCTTATTTTCATTTTTTTATTAGGGCGCCATTGTCACCACTCCCTATTGAGTTTGTATTTTTATTCATTTAAAACTAAAAAATATGGAATAATTGTAGACCCCAATGGTGCAGGTTGGAAAGATTGTTAGGACATTCCCACTCTGTCTATTATACATTTTATAATTTATTATTCTCATTGCCATCTTTAAAAATGTTGTTATTCTTTTGGACATGTACTACCATATTTGTTCTTGGTTTTTGACCCTACATTACCGTTTTGTATTTTGTACATACACTCTCATCGTGGATATTTGACACATTGCTCCATCTCGCTACCATAGTGTAGTCATGCTTATTACTAGCCTATACATTGCCTATACATTGCGACATGCTCCATATAACAGTGGTTATAGATGGTACAAACTATACATTTTTGGAATCCTTATGACTAGACGGACAATATGGCATACATTTCAACATGATTGGAGCATTTTAAAAATTTTACCCGTGTAAACTTAAATTGGCCCCTATTGAAAAAGTGACACCACAATTTGAGAGTGCTACCTACCAAGCGTTGATATAGAGGGTGCATACTAACTACCAAAGGTGTCAAACTTTTTCTGTAGTGAGGGGTAAATGATGATGTTTGACCTGAGTCCCTGCTCCTCCTCTATTCCCTTACATTGCCAAATGAACACTTTTATTCTTCATTATTATATTGTTGTTCTCGTACTGCTTATTATGGTACGTAATCTTTTTTCCAACTTGCACTGTTGACGGGTCTGTTTGTGTTCTCCATCAGAGCGCCACTGCCGTGTTCATCTCCATTAAGTTTGTAATGTCATTCTTCCTTATACATTCATGGACTTATCAGACCCAAATGGTGCAGGTTGGAAAGAAGTTCATGTTCATTTATTTCATTCACAACAACGATCGTGATACGATCAATATGATATAATACAATGCATTTCAAGTGCATAGGGCTTAATTAACTTGCAAGACTAATAGGTCATTGCCACTTTTGACTGTATTTGATTACTTTTCTTGTTCACTGCCTTTTTTCTCAACATGTTCTTTTATTTTTGTGGTCATGTACTTAGTATATATTATTACATGATTATACCTCTACATACATATAGAGTATCCACATTTATGTGCCTGATTTATGAATCCTACGTTATGGCGAAATTCTGTTTTGTTATGCATAGAACTCGACGTTAGGGCGACATTTTTTCGCCTTAACGTTATCCTTTGTTTGCGGTTTATTCGGTGAAAGGATATGAATATTTATGCAAATGAAGGATAATCCTATTGGCTAACAAAATATATGAATACTAATTAAAGCAATATTGGCACATTTTTTGAAGAGCGCCCCCAATTTTCAAAATTTGATATTTTTGCACAGTTACGTTGGTAATTGTCTAGGAAACTATACCTGCGAACGAGAATGCTAAAAAATGCGTATTTATCACAAAATAAGCGATTTTGTTATTAGAATTGGGATCCCAGATTGGACTTAACGGCAGAGCTGGAAATGCTATGTTTATGTCCGTCCATGATGAAATAGTGCCACATCGATAAAATAACCTCTAACTTGACTTGCCCGAACTATTTCCCGGCGATTTCACATTGGAAGGCCGTTTCCAGCAGCCGTTTAATTATTATCGAGGATCCCCGATAATAATTATTCTAGTACAAAATTCCTTCGTTTGTGACATATAGACATTTTCGAGCTTAACCATTCACAGGTATAGTTTACTAGCCAGTTACCAATGCAACCGTGTAAGAATCTCCAAATTTTTGAAAAATTGGGGGCGCCCTTCAAAAAAATGTGCTAATATTGCTTTAAAGATCTACTTTCATGGCAATCAACAACTTGTGCTGCACTATTGCACAAAATTTAGATAACAAGCTACATACAATCAGTATTTATCCTGATTAAAGCAAGGCCTTTGATACCATCAACCACAAAATTCTCTTATCCAAATTAGATTAGGGTATTAGAGGCCTTGCCAATGACTCGGATGAGAAGCTACCTGAACGGGCTGATATCAACGAGTGATCCTTATACAACAAACACCATCTTGACCTTGTCAGCATTAAAGCGGGAGGTTCTGCAGGCTATTACTTCAATGTTGAAAATCCTCAAAAAAAATATGATACCAGGCATGCTAATGACTCTTTCAATACACCTAAAAAACTGTTCTTGCCGAATACCTATCAATCTCAAGGCCCTAAGCTATGGATGAAAGGCCTAAAACTCAGAATTACCCCCTCACTTCATCATGTAAAAAACAAGTTTCAAAAGCATCTGTCAAGCTGTATGATGACATGCCTCTTCTTAATATGTAGTTTTTTTATCACCCTTTCCTCCTTCTTCATCGTATTCTCCTATGATCATTTATAAATACTCTTAGTCAGACATAATGTTAGTCCTGTTTGTCCTGTCCTGTATTAATTTGTCTCGTATCCCCCCTGGTTTTTTCGTATTTAAGACATCTCTTTGAACTATTTCAATTTTTGGACCCTTTTTTTGTTGAGGGCCTGCGACTCACCCTAGGTTAAGCAGTGTTCCTGTCCCTCACCATGTATGCCATTCTAAACTACGTTTGTATGTTTTCTGTAATATATCACCTATATTTGTAATTACTTTTGAAAAATATGTTTCATATTACAAATATTTCTACTTGATCATTGTATACACCAAATAGTTTACTTTTGGACATAATATATGGTTATTCTATTTAATGTGTATCTGGTAATAAATGTTCTGTGAAGAGATAAAACAAATCTGAATCTCTATTGCAATGCCATTTATAGGATACCGTGTATTTTCATACAAAAATTCTGGATCCGGAAATTAATAAACCCAAAGTTGTAATTGTCTATAGATATGAAGGACTTTGATTGAGCTTAGTTATTTCACACAGAGGTTGATAGTATATGGAAAAGCAATATGTATAAGTTATGCAAAAAACACTATCTGTTTGAAAATTGAGTGCGCCTCATCGGGAAAATCTCGAGTTCAGCCTTTAGGATTTAAAAACGGGTTTAGGAAGGTGAAGAATTACAAACACATTTCAGATCATGTTAGAAATTACCCGAGTATTAGTTTAGGATTTTAAGTACTAATGGTTTGTGAGCTAAAATGAGTGTAAAATCAGAGTTTTATGTTGTTAGAATATTAATTTGTCTTGGGATCACATGTCCTATTGAGTGTAATTCCCAAAACTGGCGAATCATGGGATGGACTCAAAACACCCTCATTGGACACCAAACAAATGATAAAATCTGTTTAATAGTTTTACTTTGCAGACAGAGATAGTACCACTGACAAACCAACGACTGGGCAATGAAATACACTCAAAATGTATGTTAACATCGGGTATTAAAGGTGCACACGAGAGATTTTGAGACATCCAGGTAAGGTGTCATATGTAGTGATTTATATAGATTAGACACTCAAAAAATGATTTCTTACCTGTATTTTGTTAACAGATGTCTTAAAAGTGAAAACAGTGGTGTATTATCTACTTATATTTCAATAGAAAACATAGGATGAATTACGTTTATTTGGCTCCTATACAAAAATAGAAATTAACAATTTTTGTACCAAAGAAAACAGTTCTCAGCTAATCCTTACAGATGGTGATGTTTTTGATATAAAGCTTTACACCAGTGCCAAAATCAGATTTTTTTCCACATTTTTTTAGGGACACCTGTATTTTGAAATCTCTCGTTGCACCTTAACAAAAATTCTGGGACCGGAATTTTCTTAAAAGCTTGTGATTTTTATATGAAGGACTTCGATTTGAGCTGTATTTAACACAGGGATAGTATATGGACAGGCTTATTATGTATATAAATGACAAACAATCATGATTTTTTTTTTGTTTGAAAATTGAGTGTGCCCTATCAGGAAATCTATGAGTCGCATTTAAAGTTAAAGTTAGGCTTTAGGTGAAGGTTGGGACTAGCGGCACCTTTTGGACTAGCAGACCTCTACAATCTCATGCTCATTTACCATAAATCAGCACACCAGAGTCCCTGTGAAGTATTAAAGGTTAGGACCCGGTGTTAACACCTTGTCGATTTTTTATGAAAAATACTCCATCGATCTTCACTCCACCAATATTAAAATTTTGTATCTGCAGAAACTTATTTTTCTCATGAAATTTAGGCCCCGGAAATGGTACTTTTGATGTTATGAACAAAAACATCTCCTAATGTGGTTAGCTTCTACAATCTACACTTAAAAGTTTGTTGTCAGATGTTTGTGTGACGGAAAATAACATTTGAAAAATCGGACCCTGATCAGGTCATCAACTCTAGTGGGAAGAAATACAACCAGCATGAACAATTTTGCGTTTTTTTTTTTTTTATGCACAATTCTAAAATGTCAGATACAGGTGACAAATTAATATTCAATGAGAGGTATTTTGACCTTTAAAAATTGGCATTGTTTTGTTGTACTCTGTCATAATTCCTTTTCTCTTTCAAAAATATGCTAGCATTCCCGACAGACAGAACCATGACAACGCGCACAAGGGAAATTAGATGCTGCTGTTGATTTTCACGCAACCAAATCTAATGCGTGTGTAGACCTCACATGAAAAAAAAAAGCGCCTTAAGAAAATAAAACTTGAATTCAAATTGAAATCTGAGTAAAAATTGAGCACAACATTGAGGGCTAAGGCCCATAAATAGTTTTCTGCATTGCCACAGTGAGTGAAAATGCCAGCAGCAACACAGTCATGCAGTTCACACATATAGGAGATTTCCGCCCGTTTGTGATGCGTTGAGAGACCGCGTCCCATAAACAACGTTTAATGCCCTGCAGTAATCGATTTCTAATCACTTTTGGTGAGTGCGTAGGCATGTAGAAGGGGAAGAGGCAGATGTGTGTACAATGAGCTATAGCTGTTATGGCTATTATTGCCTCAAACTAATAAAGACTCTAAAATACGTGACTATTAAATTAAAAAAAAATGTATTTTTCGAATATGTGCTGAATAAAACAGAAAACATGTTTCAAATATAAAATGCATGTAGATGCCCACATCGAAGCACCCCACACCCTATTCGGCCTAATGCGAACATCCAATTTGATAAGATCGATCGTTGCTGGGATTTTTCTGAAGTTTGAAGACGAAAAACATGCGAAAACCTGACGAAAACACCATGACATTGAAAAAGAGTGACTTTGCAGCATGATTTTTGGAGGATTTAGGTTACAAAAAATGCAAAAATAATGATGTGTGAACGGGTTCATTCATGGATTTTCATGAAGTTCCTTATTCTGTTTTTTAGAACTAACGAGTAACGGTGTTTTGGCCCCGGGCCAGGCCGCCAGCATGCCCTCGCCCCGGCCAAAACCAAGCCGTTTAACTCATGAATGAAAAATCCATGATATGACCCCTTAATTTAAAGCCACTATCAGTGATCCATCCCAAAGAGTCAAAATACATGAAAATTGCACAGCGAAGAAGGATATAAGTCTTTAGAAATCTTGTTGTTACCTTTTTTTTGAAAATGCAAAAATTGAACAGAAAGGAAAAAACGCAGTTGTTACAAAGATTCAATCCCCAATGTTGTTGCTGCTTTATATAGGTTTGCCATTTTGGTCCTATCATTTAGTAGGGTATGCATGTTAGGGTACCTAGTCTTGTTACCAGACAAACAAAATCTAATAATTTTTCATGATTTTTTTGTGGGCCGCCAGCTAAGCTGGCATGACCATTAGCAATCCGTTGTGCGTGTGTATGTGTGGATGTGTGTGTGGATGTGGCTGCTATGTGTGGTGTCCAAATTGTTACAGTTTTTTTGTAAATTGACCTCAATTTAAAAGGTTAAACGTCAATTGGAACCAAACTTCTGTCATAGGCGCACAATGGGATCCCTCAAGTTGTTGCATTGAGGTCAAAGAGTCATGTTGAAAGGTCAAAGGTCAAAAAAACATCAAAACACGAAAAATCACAACAACTTAAACTTTTAAAAAAAGAAAAATTAAAAACTTGAAGTTCAATTGCGAACCGAAACTTTTGTCATAGGTGTACCCCCCATGCCGATCCCTCATGTGTTGATGAGATCAAAGGTCATGCTGCCCAGGGTCAAAAGGTCATGCGGGCGGCCCCAAAGCTTATATTCTTTGAATATAGCGAGCGCGAAGAGCCGAGAACCGCCCGAAATTCATAGTTGATTTTAAAATTTGACATTGATGCTGCTGATGCGTGTCGAGTGAAAGTGAAAGATGGTTTTAATCCATTTTACGGCCAATGCACAATGCAGTTGAAGCATGAATGGACCTTATGGCCTACATGTTGCCTCCTCTTTCCCATCTGATCTGGCCATTTTAGTGACAAATACTTGTTTCGTGTAAGAAAAACAACACAAAATTTAAAAACACAAGTTACGGCCTTGGGTTTGTACAGTCAGACCTGAAAAAATAAAAATCAGAAAAAACACCGACAGGGACTGAGGGCTCCGATGCGGGAGATTTCCATAACCTGACCCCTCTAACACACTTTTTTTTTGCACCACTTTTTCTGACCACACTTATGAACTTGGAAACCTTAATGGATATAAATCGATGACTGATTCCGTTAGGGCTTCCGAATTCATAAGTGTATCAGAAAAAAGGTGTCGGATGGGTCAGGTTATCGAAAACTCCTGCTCAAGAGAGATGGGGTTAGTAGTCCCAGACACAGCTCCAGGGTTGGGCCCTTTTTAAGTTCAGCGAAAAAAGATTATTTTAAACATCAATTCTGGCAAGGAATGACACGTTTTAATACACATCAATTATATTTCTACATACCTCTCCTTCCTTACTGGGGACGTCCTTGTGTTTGCCATGCCCCCTCCCACACAACCTTCAAGCACAATGTCTCCTTCAACATATAACAAAAACTAGAAAATGACCAATAAGGGAACAAACTTTAAGCGACACAATCCGTCAATTATTTTCAAATTTGAGTAGAAAAAAAAAAAGGGCGCTAAGCTCTCGCCCGCCAGCAGTTGACATCAGAGGAGCTGAAATAGCTAGAGCTCTGGGCTATAAACAGTCGGAATTATAGCCCTAGTTTTTCTCTACAATTATTTTTTTTATGCGTAGATTTGAAGTTCTACATCTAGTGCAGGATTTAATATTTGGATTGCGCCGCGGAACTGATAGCCTAAATAGTATGCTGTTCGTCTTTTAAGCCCAAAGAGCTTCAGTTTTGCGAATCAAAAAGGTGATGCCAGTTTTGTGCGTCCTATATGAGGACTTTTTCTTCATTATTGCGGATTTTTTCTCAGACTGATTGGTCGGTATATTACCTGGTTTATTATTGTGGAACAGTTGGCGTCGATGGGAAAGCACCGTGCATCATTGAACTGCTGAGACAAGATTACCTTCAGAGCTGAGCCAAGAATTCCCTTGGAAATAATACCTGAGAGAGTTTTTATGAACTTGCTGCCGACTGTCATTTTGGAGGTCTTCGCTGTGAGGAATGATCATCGTTGAACTGCAACGATTTTGTGGACATTCGTGGACATTCTTGAGGACCATATAGTATAAGGTACTAATCTAAAATTGAGTGCTAATTTTTATGCTAAAGTTGTTTTGAGACATACCAAATTCTGAACCAAATCAAGTAAAGATCATTAAAACTGTTTATTAGATATAATTTAGATCATTTGCTATGCCCAAAGGCTATTTATTGTGTTTGAATTGAAAGTATTTCTGACCTTAGATGTCTACGAGACAGATAAAACAGAATTGGGGGCTCTTTTCCGGGGGGATTGAATTGAGATAAATTTGAGCCTTTTGTTCAGGAATCTTATAACACCAAAAAGTATTATAATATTGTAAACATTGTGCCACATTTTGCATACACAAATTTTGTGTTTAGTAAATGATACTACCATTGTTAGTTGGTTCAGGAGTATATTGTGTTGTAGAGTACAATCACAATGGAGTTGTGATCCAGAAGTGTTCAATAGGAGCCAATAACTGCGGGAGAGAAGTTTGATGCAGCCTGAGAAAGCCTGAGGTATGAAACTAGCCTAAGCCATTTAGCGACTTGAGGCCCAAAACATGCCTATGAGACATGAAAGCCAAGTCATCAAAAATAATTTTGTGATTGAAAAGTTGGCTCCAGGAAGTGTTTGGGATAGTTCAGTTTTGGAAAAAAGATAGAAGAGGTTCTGAGAACAGGGCAAAAGTGATGCATTCAGTTCTAAAAGAACTTGAAATTCAAAAGGAATTGGAAAAATAGAATTGAAAAAGATGGAAATGGAACAAAAACAGAGGGAAATGCCCCGAACCCAAAAACAGCAAGAAATGGAACAAAAAAACAGAAAGAAAGAGGAAATTGAATTAGAGAAAGAAAAGTTGCAAAATGCAGATGCCAGATGCCAAAAGAAATGCAACAAAAAGAAGGAATTGCAAAAAGAAATATAAACAAAACGAAATGGAAATGGAGATGTGAAACAGAGAAAAAGAGACCTAGAAGCTCAACTAGAGTTTAGAAAAATTGATACAAACAACAGGCTTCTCTGGGTGAAAAGCTGCATTTTAGGGTTTTCTGCTGTAAATGGCGGCCATCTTGCGATTTCTCAAATAAGCAAACATGACTTCCAAGATACCATTATAATTTACAGTTCCTTCCCTCAAAATGAATGCATTAGTAAAACAATTGGTGGTGTTCATTGTCCATGGAAAACGTGCCAATTTGGGGGTTCTTACAGTGCAAATGGCGAACACGCGTCATCTGGGATATTTCTCAAATTGCCCAAGGGTGGCCAATTGTACACCACACCTGGGACATGCCATTATATACCTTTCAAAGAGATATAATAAGATGAGAAAATAACTTTATCAGAGATTTTCATCTACACCTCCTCGCTGTGGACTCGTATTTTTACGGGGTGTCGGGAGTTTAACAGTGCAGTTTATTCCGTTGCGTTGTTTTTTAGCATAGGCGGATTCTTTTGATATCTTAGAAGTATATACATATAAAATGTGGGTGCTGTCGGTGTGCGGTGTGTGTGTGGGCCTTTGTCTGTGTGTTTGTGCGCTACGTTTGGTCAATTATAAAGCTGCTCGAACAAAAGCTCGATAACGACTTCAAAGCCTAATGAGAAAGAAAAAATGCTCAATTCTTGTCGCTAAGGGACAAAGTAAAAGCCAGTGAGATAGTCAGAAAACAGGAGGTGAAGGAATAATTGACAAGAATCAGGCAACAGCAATGTGGAGAGGAGGCTGGACATGTTGCACGCAATTCATGATAACTGATGGACAAAAAGAATTATCGGATTGCGACAACCAAGATCTGGCCAGGTGAAGCGCGGCATGAAAGAAGAGGCTGGATGGTGCGCGAGAACGACATCCAAAGAAATTACCTAGGAACCAAACTTGGACAAGACTTGCCCAAGATAGAACAATTTGGAAGGGCAGGAGTCATGAGGATAGGGATACGGCCGAACATTGCGACGGAGACATCTAGGGAAGGGAAGGCGCGAATTAGGTTGTGACGTGCATGTGGTAATACAATGTACATACCCATGGCTGACACTCTGAATACCTAACAAGACAAGATCGGTTAGTTTGTGTCTGAAGACAATATTGTCGAGTCCTTATACAAATGATTCTTATGATCTTGGTGACACTAATTAGATACAGCACATAGCATTCCCTAATTACTTAGCTAAACGTTATAGTCTCACTAGAGAGGCATAAGGTTAAGCCTCTCTATTACCCTAAGTACACCTTGCCCTAAAGTCCCTAGCCTAAGCACCCTTGCATTAATCCCTAGCCATTGTACACTTGCATAATTGACCTGCCCAGATCAACTTTCTAGTCCGAGCACAAAACAAACATCTCTTCTCTATTGAAGGCTGTATAGAAGATTCTAGTGAACAAGTCACCGACGCCTAGTCACGATGCGCCAATTCGAAGGCCAATGTGAGTCATGCGGGTGACGGAACCTAAGTATACAACACAACCGAATGCAGTAAAGTAGTATATTCAAAAGTGTGTATGTAAATTGTACGTGTCATGCAAACCCACAAACACGCGTTCCGCCGCATTATAATTATGACAGCAATCAATAATCCGTTGCATTGACCCAGTTCAAACATGCGTTCCACTGCCCCGGAAAATAGCCATGCATACTTGCATTGTCACCTTATTAAACTTAATGCTCACCTTGCAATGATGACACTGTGTGGGGTCTGTAGGTTCAGGAATGATCTAAGTTATAATAACACAAGAGCAGGACCTGGGAAATGTTTTCGTTCAAGTGTACTACATCCCAAGGTTTGATACCATAAATAGTTAGTATGAGACCACAACAGCATCATTAGGTAGTTAGTGGAGTCACCTATTGTCGGGTATCACTTTTTTGCGGCCTACGAGCATGTTGTATAGTAAAATCACTACTATAACCCTAAATTGCTCAAAATTAAGGGGGTTGGAGGTATCTTGAAAAGGCAATTTTATCTTCTGCTCAGTAGAGAAAATACTCATGATTGGGATCAATTAAACTTATAACTTAACCTGGATTAGATTCTATAAATCACATGACTTTTCGATGTCTAAACAATGCGACCTGGGCGGTCAAAGAGTCATGATCTGTTACCAATTCCCCTTATTTTGCCCAGTGAAGTGACAATAGAATTGGTAATTAGTTTGAAATAAACTGGACAGTGAAAAGAATAAAAATGACTGAGATTAAGATGCCAATCTCAAAACTAGGCCCGTACTGATGGTGTGGATGTGTGTGTGTGGGGGGGGGGGGGAGGTGGGGTGGTGGCGGGGTCATGCCAGGAGATTCAGGTGCCCCCACTACCCTTCCGCCAAAAGACTAATAGTCACATATTGGGGATTTTCTTTTGATAAAAAAGTCAAAAATCTAGAGAAATTTTTAAGCAATGAAATTTCACTTTTGGTTAATGAGATGCTTCACAAGTAAAGACCCATTTAGGGGGTTAGCGTCTATATAACCACCCTTATTAACAAAAAAAAAAGTCCCGCCGCCCCCTAATAATCCTGCCAGGTAAGGCCACACTGCTATAAAGATACTTTAATTCAGGATAAATAAAAAAATGCAGTATTTCAATTTAAGGTGATTCGGGTTTCAAGTTTAAACAGATTAGCTGACTATCCTTTTAATCAACTACATTGGATAAAACTATCGTGAATAGGCTTCATCAGGATTGGTAGTATGATATGTTAAATGGTTCATTTAACTAATCATTAATTTTCATTACGTGACGTTTGGCAAATGCTGTTGCCTTTATCAACACATGTGATGAGTCGACACTGCTTGATGTCTCTTGGCGACGATGTTGGTTGCTTGCCAGTGATTTTAGATCCGGTGTTTTCAGCCAGGATTCATCATAAATGTGATTAGAAAAATATTGTCCTTCATCCCCATTCATGGTGGAACTCCCTTTTTTCCTTATTTCTATCGCCCTATTTGATCCAGCGTTTGTAGCGGCTTCTGTTCTTGCCAATGATCTTAGCCGCCCCACAACCGATAAGTGATTTTGTCCACAATCATCATCTGTTATTGCTGTTTGTTGAATAGTGGAACAACGAGAGACTGTTTGCCTGCCGGGTCAGTACATTGCGGAAATTTGTCTACTCTTTCTTATGTTCATTCCTCCTAACGCCGAGCTTTCTGCCTGTTTCCCTGATGTAACTGAGATTGCAGTTTTTGCAAGGGCCACTAGTAAACAGACATTGTGGTGTCAAAAAGTGTCTCTCTTGGCTTTGGGATTGAACAATACAGGTTCTGCCACGGAGCAGTGCCTAGTGCGGGCTTCATGCGCTGCGATAGACTATGTTGTTACTGTTTGGGGTGAACTGGAAATTTGCTCAGTGACACCTTTACGTATGCGGAGAACGGCCATCCTCTGCCAATTCTGTGCCCTTTGGAAGTGTGTCCCCTGACTGATCTGCATTCGACTGTAATGTCGAGAATGCTGACTGCGTGGAGTAACCACGAGTGCGAGTTGGTCTCCAGTTTGAGTTTTACTGTCTAATTGCAGCCTGATCACAAGTTCTACGTGAACGATCGTCACACGGTACCAATGGGTAACCATTTTTTGAGCTGAGGGTGGGGGCACATAGGCTAGGCCTGTATTGTATTTAGGAGGGGGTAAGAATATATTAATGTTATTATGCATCAGGGGTACTCGGTAATCCCGAACACCATTGATGATGCAAATAAGTCATGGTAACACAAGGTTGGGAAGAATAGTTGCACAGCAAAACTCTAAACTACACATTACCAACTCAAAACTGATAGGAAATGAAGTTTAGATTAAACAAAAAAACACGTCTTTCGGGATTCCCCATACTTTCCACAGCTACATCCTAACGTGTTTTTTCAGTGTCATTTTATGATTTTAGTCGGCAAATTTTGACCCAGTATTTTTAGTGTGGGTCGGGAGTTTAACAGTGCGTTTATTATTCCGTTTTAGCGATAGGCGGTGCTTTTGATATCTTCAGAATTTATTACATATAAAATGTGCGTGTGTCTGGTGTGCCGTGTGTGTGTGTGTTTGCCTGTGTCCTGTGGTGTTTGTGCGTACGTTTGGTCAATTATAAAGCTGCTCGAACAAAAGCTGATCACAGCTTCAAGAGCAATGGAAAGAAAAATGCTCAACTTGTCGCTAAGGGACAAAGTAAAAGCAGTGAGATACGTCAGAAAACAGGAGTGAAGGACATAATTGACAAGATCAGGCAAGCAAAGTGGAGATGGGCTGGACATGTTGCACGATTCAGTGATAACTGATGGACAAAAAGAATTATAGATTGGCAACCAAGATCTGGCCAGATGAAGCGCGGTAGACAGAAGAGGCGGTGGCGAGACGACATCAAAGACTACATAGGAACAACTTGGACAAGACTGGCCCAAGATAGAACAATTTGGAAGAGTCATGAGGAGGGATACGTCCGACATTGGACGGAGACATCCTAGGGAAGGGAAGGGGGAATTAGGTTGTGACGTGCATGTGGTAATACAATGTACATACCCAGGCTGACACTCTGAACTAACAAGACAAGATCGGTTTGTGTCTGAAGACAATATTGTCGAGTTCCTCTACAAATGATTCTTATGATCTTGGTTACACTAATTAGCATAATGCTCATTAGCTTCCCTAATTTACTTAGCTAACTTATAGTCTCACTAGCGAGGCCAGGTTAAGCCTCTCTAATTAGGCTAAGTACACTTGCTAAGTCCCTAGCTAAGCACACTTGTTAAATCCCTAGCCATGTACACTTGCTAATTGACCTGCCAGATCAACTTCTAGCCGAGCACAAACAAACCTCTCTATTGAAGCCTGTATAGAAGATTCTAGTGAAAGTCACGACGCAGTCACGATGGCAAATTCGCGCATGTGTCGTACATTCGGGGACTGCCCTAAGTATACACACAAACCGAATGCAGTAAAATATTGTGGTTTACCTTGCTACGGTATGAAAACCACAAACACGGTTCCGCGCAGATAATTATGACCGCAATCATACTCCGTTTTGCATTTAACAGTTCAAACTTGGTTCAACTGCCGGAAAATAGCCATGCTATCTGCATTGTCACCTGGATGAAAAGTAAAGGTCACTTGCAATGATGACACTGTGCGGTTCAGGAATGATCTAAGTTATACTAGACCAAGAGCAGGGACCTGGGAACAATGTTTTCGTTCAAGTGGTACTACATCCAAGGAGTTTGGATTACCTAAAAGTAGTTAGTATGACCCCCTACAGATCACCAGGTAGTTAGTGGAGTCAAAGTGTGGTATCACTTTTGCTCCGAGCATGTTGTATCGTAAACACTACTTATAAACCCGTAAATTGCTCAAAATTAAGGGGTGGAGGTATCTTGAAAGGCAATTTATCTTCGTCAGTAGCGAAAATAATCATTATATGGGATTCAATTTACAACTTATAACAAAAATAACTCTGATAGATATATTAAATCCATGATTTCGATGTCTAAAAATGCGACCTGGGGTCAAAGGTAATTGATATTTTACCAATTTCCTTATGTTGCAGGGACACTATAATTGGAATTTAGTTTTGAATAAACTGACAGTGATAAAGCAATAAAAATGGATGTGATTAAGATGCAATTCCAAAACTAGGCCCGCGTACTGAGGTGTGTGTGTGTGTTGTGTGGGGGGGGGGGGTGGGGGTCGGTGGTGGTGTTGTTGCAGGAGTCAGTGCCCCACTACCCTTCCGCAAAATGGACAATAGTCCACTATTTGGTGATTTCTTTTGATAAAAGGTCACAATCTAGAGAAATTTCTTAAGAAATTTCAAGTGGTATGAGATGTTCAAAAGTAAAGACCATTTAGGGGGTTAGGTCTATATACTTTACAAAAAAAAGTCCCGCGCCCCCTAAAATCCTGCGTAAGGCCCCTGGCTATAAGGATACTTTCATCGATAATCAACAAGAATTGCAGTATTTCAATTAAGGTGATTCGTGGTTTCAAAAGATTATGACTATCCTTATTAATCAAACCTACATTGGTAAACCTATCGTTGAATAGGTTCATCAGGTGGTAGTATGATATGTAAATGAGTTCATTTAACTAATCCATTTAATTTCACTTACGTGAACGTTCGGCAACGTGTTGCCTTTATCAACACTGGGATGAGTCTGACACTGCTGAGTCTCTTGGCGACGATGTTGGTGTTGCCAGTTGATTTAAAATCCGGTGTTTTCAGCCGGATTCATCATAAATGTGATTAGAAAAATTATTGTCCGCATCCCTATCATGGTGGACTCCTTTTTCCTTATTCTATCAGCCTCTTTGATCCAGCGTTTGTATCTGTTCTGTTCTTTGCCAATTGCTATAGCTCACCCAACGATCATGTGATTTTTGTCCACAACATCATCTGTTATTGCTGATTGTAATAGTGGACAACGCGGACTTTCTGCCTGCCCGGGTAATTACATTGCTGGAAATTTTGTCTACTTCTTTCTTATGTTCATCCCTCCCAACGCCGAGCTTTCTGCCTGTTTCCCTGATGTACTGAGATTGCCATTTTTTGCCAGGGACTCGTGATATGACATCTGTGTGTCAAAATGTCCTCATCTTGTCGTTGGGATGAACTAATAATGCGTGAGAGTGCAGGGGCTTCATGGCGGTAGCTATGTTGTACTGTTTGAGGGTGCGGGAATTTCTCACAGTGACCCCTTGTACGTATGGGAGAACGGCCATTCCTCTGCATTTCTGAGCTGAATCTTTCTTCTGTTTGTCTGTTCTTTGTCCTTTTGGGAGTTCTCTGTTCCGAGACTCTGGTGAAAGACAATCTGGATAACCACAGATTTTTAAGCTTCATTGAAGCTTTTTCTCCGTCCTGATCTTTATCCTCCTCCCTCAGTAACTATCCTAAATCTGTCGATCATATAGTGTCCTTACGACACCAAGCTGTGATGCAGCGGATGGTGAGATTTTAGTTTAGGTACTGGTCTGGTGGAGTATGGTTTTCTTACACCATTAGTTTGACGATCCATCCTCCTGTCTTACAATGCTTGTGTCAAGAAATGGGAATCTTTTCCTTCCTTCTCTTCCTCAAGGTAAATTTGATGATCCCGGACTTATGATGGTGGTGAGATGGTCAGTTAAGCCCAGGACCGCATCTTTCTTAACTATTTCCAGCACATCATCCACGTATCTGAGCCAAAGTTTAGGTTTGATTTGTTCATTGGGTGGCATGGCCAATGGCTCCGGTTCCAAAGCTTCCATGAAGATATTGGCCGCAAGGTGAAACTGGGCTTCCCATTGCGTGTACAAGAGATGGCTGGCGGTAATCTCCCTGGCTGACTGTAAAATACGTAGTGGTTAATATGACTTCTCAATCTTTGACCACATCTTCGCTTTGTAAACTGAATCCACTTTCTTTGTTGAAATTCCTTCAATGTGGTTCCTTATCTAATCGTATTTTACAATTTCAAGACTTGATCGATGGGTGTGTTGGTGAAAAGACTACGACGTCGTGGGAATTCAAAATGTCTTCCCTTCGAATAACTACTTTCTCCATTCTTCAGCCTAGCTGTTTTGAATTAGGACATGATGTTTGTTTTTGGTTTCCGACTAGCCACCAAGAATATCGCCAGCCATCGGATGATTGTACCCTATATTCCCGTATGTCGACACTATTGGGCGTAACGGACAAATTGTTCTTGTGTATCTAGGAGTACAATACAGGCGAGGTATGTTGTCAGCTGTGGTTGAAGGGTGTTATATTTGCTCTCATATAATCTTACCTTCCTTCTTCAGTTAAAACGGCGGTGAGCTTCTGTTTATACTTGGCAGTAGGATCCACGGTGCTTCTTCATATGTCTTTTGGTCATTCAGGCATCAGGCCAACTGTTCCCTCATATCAGATTTATCAAGACTCTACGTGGATTTGCCTTTATCTGCCGGAAGAATGCTGATAGACTTTCTTCTCTTTTTTGAAGGTCTTTGATGCTTGTCACGCTTTAGTGACATTTGCGGCGGTGGTTTAGGCCGAGGTCAAAATCTGTCACTTTGGCTCTAAGATTGGATTCCCCCATCCATCGGCCGGGGTAGGTCTTTGCACCTAGCTCATTGCCAACACAAATTCATCCGCACAAATATCGGAAGGAGATCACGGCGTAATTTCCAGGCCTTTAGCCAATCACTTGGTTTGAGGCACTGTTAGTTTATATTTAAAGAGATTGACGCCCATTTTTTGAGTTGGGAACCCCGATAGGTCGATCTTTCCATTACAACAAGAGTGGATTCAGTTTACAAAGCGAAGATGTGGTACAACTATTAGACTTCATATTGACCACTACGTCTTTTACATTCGAGGGAAAGAATATACCCTCCAGCTTCTTTGGTACACGCCATGGGAAGCCCAGTTTCACCTTTGCGGCCAATATCTTCGATGGAACTTGAACAGGAAGCCATTGCCACTGCCCCCATGAACATCAAACCTAAACTTTGGCTCAGATACGTGGATGATGTGTTGGAAATAGTTAAGAAAGATGCGGTCCAGGGCTTAACTGACCATCTCAACACCATCGATAAGTCCGACTCCATCAATTTACCTTTGAGGAAGAGAAGGAAGAAAGATCCCATTTCTTGACACCCTCATTGAGAACCTGAGGATGGATCCGTCAAACTACTGGTTTACCGAAAATCCACTCACACAGACCAGTACCTAAACTATAATTCTCACCATCCGCTGCATCACAAGCTTGGTGTTGTAAGGACACTATATAATAGAAACAGATAGGATAAGTTACTGAGGAGGAGGCTCCGATCCGGAAGGAGAAACGATCAATGAAGCCTTAAAATATGTGGTTATCCAGATTGGTCTTTCAATCACCAGAGTCCTGACAGATGAACATCCCAAAGACAAGAACAACTAAACAGAATAAAGATTCGATCAAACTGCTAGGATGGCCGTTTCCTCCCCTCCTACAAGGTGTACTGAGAATTTCCCGCACCCTCAAACATTAACAACATGGCTAACCAGCCATGCAAGCCCCACTGCACTCCTCCGCAGTTTATTTAGTTCTACCAAAGACATATAGAGACATTTTGCCACCCACAGATCTTTACGAGTTCCTCTTGCAAAAATTGCAACTCAGTTACGAATCGGGGAAACAGGCAGAAAGCTCGGCGTTAGGAGGAATGAACATAAGAAAGAAGTAGACAAAATTCCAGCAATGTAATACCCGGGCTATGCAGAAAAGTCCTCGTTTTCCAACTGATTCACAAATCAGCAATAACAGATCATGTTGTGAACAAAAATCACATTATCGGTTGGGGTGAAGCTAAGATCATGGCACCGAACAGAACATATACAAACGCTGGATCAAGAGGCTATAGAAATCATGAAAAAAGGGAGTTCCACCACCATGAATAGGGATGAAGGCACAATATTTCTAAATCACATTTCTATGAGATCCTGCTGAAAACCCCGGATGTAAAATCAACTGGCCACACCAACATCGTCGCCAAGAGACATCAAGCAGTGTCAACTCACACAGTGTTGATAAAGGCAATAGCGATTGCCGAAACGTTCACGTAAGTGAAAATTAATGGAATAGTTGAAATGACCATTTTAACCTATTGGTAAAACTAAATTGTCACCTCGCACGAACTAGCCAGGAAGTTACGATTCACACGGCTACCCCTGTTATTGTCACAGTCACTATCACACTGGGTAACTGAGTCAACAATTAAATTCCAAAGAATTTCGGTGTTAAAACACCACACTCAACATCGAAGGCCACCCCTCAACTCAAGATGCGGGGGCCGAGGTACTAATAGAGGAACCTTTTCCTTGTAGCAATCTGCAATAGTTGCAAGGCAGCTCTTGGGTGGATTGGGGCCCAGGAGACCTCCTGCTACTTTTCGATAGTAGGGGCCCTCCTGCCTTCTGCTCATGGGACCTACCTGTCACATTGCCGGGCGGCATCCGATCATTGCTGCTCTCGTATCGGTCCCCCTGGGTTCCAGGATTGGGTCGCTGCCCTGTCTTCGTTGTCGGTGACATTGGGGTCACGGCCTCCGACCTTTACAGGGGGATGGCCATCCCTATTGGCCCAGGTTCAGGAGGCTCACCGGTGTACTGTAGTCCGGGCTACCAGGTCTGGCTTCTTCTACTCCGTGCTCCATCTGGCGCCTAGACGTTCCGTTCCAGGAGGCAGAAGGAGTGCGTGGAAATGGGTAGTCAGGGTTCTCAAAGTGGAAAGGTTCCTGGCGGGGACTGCATCCGTACAGGGTTCTTGAAGAATGTGGCACCTGAAGCTGTGTGATGGCTCCAATTTGCCCTCTCTGCTTGTATGGGTTCATCAGCAATTCCCTCAAGATAATGAACTTCGAGGGTCATTGCAATCCTGAAGCTTAAGAGGCCAACGGGCAAGCGCAGGGGTTGTGGACCTATCTTGCTGCCTCACAGCTGGCTGCTTAGAAGACTGATACTCAGTGGAGTCAATGATGCGGTCGAGGCAAATCAGCCCCACACCCAAGATGGCTTTTGGGGAGATGATTCAAGAACTGTTCAGATGGCAAGATGTGTCAATGGCATCGGTGCGGCCTAGGTTTGGAGCAGTCTTCAAGGATTTATGCAGTCCGGCATTGAGGTCTCTACCTTAAGCGAGTCAGGATCTTTCCTGATTGCAGGCTTGGTAAGTTCATAATGCTGCTCGTCCAGGACTGGTCATTTATCCTGGGGAAATGAGGTGGGCAATTCAGTAGAAAGCATGAGCTTCGGAATGGTGTCCCACAGGATTCTATCCTGGTGCCCAGCCCAATCTTTTCGGCATTTGTGCCGGAGAGATATTGTTCGCAGTGCTCTTGCGCAGGAGATGCAGCACTAGGAATGGCTGCCAATTACTTTGCAGAGAGACCTGGTCACTGTAAACCAGTTCTTCCACTGATAGCACTTGAAATGCAACAAACCCAATACTGTCAACTCTGTTTTCCACCTTGCAAACGGCTTCGCTAAAGGCCTCACTTTGGATGGAGAAGGGTTGTCGCACGGGCAAAGCTTTGGTGACACGGTCGACCGTGGCCGTGTTTTCCCGTCATCACACCAGGCCCATGCATTCCGCTGTCCAGCGATCGGTCTCAATTTGGCTTCTTTCGCGGGGCTCGCCCAGGACTGGGTTGAGTCCATCCTTTGGCAGTTTGCATGCATCGGCTGTTTTGCTTTTTTTGGCATGCTCGGCTGCTGGGTGCGCTGTGGTCCCCTGCACGTGTGGTCCCCCCTGTGGCAACCCTTTGGGGATCGGGGAATTTTATTACGGGAGTTAGTTTGCAATCCCTCCTCATCGGTCATCCTGGATCCACGATGAGTAGTCTGAATGCATTTTTCCACCTCTGCCTTGAACCTAGTGGTTTTGTGCAGCCTATCTGATCATCCAAGAGTTTGGTGGCCTTCAAAAGCGTGTGGTCAAGCCTTGCTGACTCAGGGCTGGCATTGGTGGGAACGGGCAACCTCATTTGCGTGTCAAGTGTGTACTTTCATTAAGCTCGATCAAGCGGGTCCCAGTTCCAGGCCCAGTTGGCCCGGACAAAGAATCCATCCGCTGATTAGATACATATGTCACTATAAATTTTTTGGCGGCTAGAAATGCTGAATAAACAGCTTCTAGGATGCTATGAATTTTTTGGACTAAAATGCACGATGAACAGCTCTAGGAGTTCACGATATGCTGTATCCTTCGTAATCAATAAAGGTTGAAGCATACCATTGTCAGCTTTTCAGCCATGATCATGTGTTAAAGACGAGAAAAATCCATTCAGATTGAACAAGGCCCTTCCTGTTTTTGCCTGACTTGAACTGATTGAAATACTTTATGGAAGCATGGAAACCTTGCCATGTGAAATTGGAGACCTCAAATTACGGTGCTTGATTTGAGTTAATTCCTTGCCGTGTTATTGCGATTGTTTAAAGTTGCGTGTTCCGATTGCCTTTGGGACCCCCCCCCCCTGAATTTCCCGCAGTAGTATCGATTGTGATTAGAAATGGAAAAACATATTTTCTGCATTGTCGTCCTGAAATTTAGCCCTCAAATCCATCCCATTTCATTCCCAAGATATAAACAAAACCCACCTTTTGAGTGGGTTAAACTCATCAATTGAATAGGGCTTTGCAACATGCATTATTGCTCTCCCATCAAAACCCAAGTTTGTTTCCGCACGGTACTTGATGGGGTTATGTGCAAGAGCATGGCTTGCATATCAAAATGGGTGTGGACACACCATACACATAAATCGGACAAGCCCTTTAATTTTTAGGGAGGGGAATGTTGCTCCAAGTTGTCCAAATCGCTAAGCACTGCTTTATTCTGCTAGGTGGTGCTTTATTCCGGCTGACATTCCCTGGCTCCATTTTGCACATCCCTTTTCAGAACTGCTGTTGTCCATTGCTGCATGATATGGGCTTGTCAGAAAAACCAACTATTCCGTCTTTTGGTGTTTACACCTATTCTCATTTACTTACTCTCAGAGCAATATCTTAATGTAATTTCCAGAATGACTTCACTCAGAAGAATTATTTTGTCTGCCAAGGCAAAGGGAATATGGACATACACGCAAATGGTTTGAAAGGCAGCCAATCGCCACATCGCTCTCGGGATCGCTCTGCTCTGAGAAACTGAACATTTGTCCCATAGCTATCTTTAGATAAGGGCGAGAGATAGACCATTTCGCGAATATAATTGTCCTCTGGATGTGTGTTGAGCTTGCTAGTTCCTGACCATGTCGAGGCGCAGGCGAGACATGGTCAGAAACTATGCAGCCGAAACACACCTCCAAGGACAATTATATTCGAGAATGGGTCTGTTTTTACCGTTTATCCTGGCCTATACGTCGTGCAAAGAAGGAAATGCCGATTTTTTTCTAATGATTCAGTACCATTTTGCTACACAGTTTCTAATTTTAAGGCTAAAAGGAACTAGGCCTAAACGATTTGCTTTAAAATAAAACCACCTAAATGTCCTGGCTACATTCGCATGTGTCACGAGTCTAATCAGCCGTATAAAAGACCAGCGGGTAATCTATTGGAGGTATTCAATCTTTGGGCATTCCACGCTGTAAGTATTGTGTTGAATACTAATGCCCACAGATTAATCTATTGGAGGTAATTCAGGCTTTTTGAGCATTCACCTTATGTATTGTGTTTGAATACCAAAGCCCAAGCCAATCGAAAACATTGACGTTCAGTCCGGGCAGTTTTCATTTCAGTATTTACCATAGTGACACTACAGAATTTGTATCATTAAAGAGTAAGAGCACGTGAACGTAAAAGGAAATGGAGTATAGTTTTTAAAATACACTTGCAGTTAAAAAAAAAATATGGCGATTACTGGGCCGTGCAAGCTGGAACGGTCGGTTTTTTTAATATATAAAATGAACAAGATAATCATCTCTTCTTTTATAATGCATTAATATATTTAAGCATATGCAAAGTCCACGTTCATTGTTTGTATCCCTAAACATTATTTTCAAATTTATTTTGATTAAAAAAATTAACGTATCCCAGCGTCTCTGTAATTCCCTTTTGAGACCCTTTTCCTTCCCTCTCCTCCCCATTCTGTAACACCACAACTTATATTTTTGAATAGAGTACTGCTAGCGCCACACAAATAACAACCATTCGCTGTGGCATTCAGCCTGAAACGAACTTTTAATGTTTGTCTCGTGACAATGGCTTTGATATAAGCAATGTACGCTCACGGCAGGTGTCCATAACGATATTAATTTTACATAACCTCCCCCCAACCAATGGTAGAGACGGAATGTTTCTACATCTACAAACACCAATTTGCATATGGTATGTCTCTTACTGTTTGTACGCCGCCATTATTTTTGCGGAACTTCCGCAAAAATAATGGGCAGTACAAACAAAGAGTATACAATAGATAACGATGAAAGGAATAGGCTAGACGTAAATATACATGTATACAATACCGTGCTTTTGATTCTCCTGAAAGGGTTAACTAGCCTCGTATAATAGAGTCACCGACTTTCCTTGTTATTGACAGCCAAATACAGTATGTCATTCCGACAGTGTATATGCCTACTTCTTAGCTAAGCTTTATGTTTATTTTCTGCCAATTAATGTCTATGTTTTCATCCCCCGCCTGGTAAAAACATTAATTATTATTTCTAAATTATGTTTATGGGTGTCCGGGTTAGCGTCAGTGGGTCTTACCTCGTTTCGTAACCCTGGTCCCAGCGATTCATGTGCGTTTGGTTTTCTCCAGTTCCATACTCGGCCTAGCAGGTTTTCTCCGGGTACCTCCGGTCCGCCTGCTTCTAAACCTGGGCTTTCTTCCCCTAATAACGTTTATAATGATTAAACTGAATTAAGTGTTGGTGTGTCGTTAATACTAATACTTACTCCTCTATTATTATTATTATCATTATCATTCAGCCCGGACGCCGGGGGGGGGGGGCCAAAGGTCCACTTTTTTGACCTGGAAAATGTTGATAAAAAAGGTCCAAAATTTAGAGACGTTATGACACGAAAGTCCCCTTTTTGGTGAGAAAATTTCAAAAAGTCCAAAAAAGGATGGGGGGGGGGGGGGGGGGGGGGTTAGATTTAACTTTTAACAAATAGGAAAGGTCAATTTTTTCGAAGTAACGCACCCCCCCCCCCCCCCCCCCCCCTAAATACCTGGGTCAATTAAGGAGGAACGTTCAATAAACATTCATGTATGTGACCGAGAAGATGCGGCATTTGCGCGAAGAGTGTGTCGGAATTCCCGGAAAACGGTGTGAATACAGGCCCGACCAAAAAAAAGTATCTAGGCATGTTTTTAGGCAGTATTGTGCCAAGACCGACCATTTGAAGTTTTGGAAAACATACACATTTTGTTGCCTAGGTCTTATCTTTCATTTAGCACTTGCTTGTAAAAACCGCAGAGAAAGACGGAAACCCAAAACCAAAAGTTGCAGTTTTTGGATTTTTCGATGGGTGGGGCGTTGCAGTGTACTGCAACATGAACACGCATGGACCATAATATATTGCAAGTAGGCTTTAATTTCTCGCTCATTCAGTCGGAGACCCTTCTTTGTGTAAAATCAATACCCACGCATATAGTGCGTGCATGTACCACACAGTGAATTGTAAAAAATCAAAAAGTGCGTGCAACGTTTGGTTCGGGGTTTTGCGTCTTCGGGCCCGTCAGCCATTTCTGCACGTTTGTTTACCCAATCGAGGTGGTGTGTACATGGGCGTAAGTAATTCCTGAATACCCTTCGCAGGGGTGGACAGTTGTTCGTTTGTTGCTTTGAGTTTGTGTGTGTTAAAGGAGTTTGTGCGAAGGGTTTTTCGTGGTACTAAATGAATTGGATATCTTGTCTTTAGGGAGTGAAGGGTATTCTGTTGGTGCTATTTGTGTGTATAATGTGATTGTGTTGGAGAGGATAGCTATATGTGTTGTATGTGGAAGGTGGGTGTGAAAGGTATTCTTTTCGCATAGACTTTGTGTGTTGTTAGAGTGGATGTGTGTAAAGATAAGGGGAAAAATCCTGGACGATCTATTTCCTGGACGATCTACGATGACTCCATATTCATTGCGGCGAGGCTTTATCAAAAAAACAATCACCCGTCACTCGATTTACTACTGGGGGCATCGATAACTTGAACTGTGACCGTGCTCAAACAAGCATCGCTTCACATATAAAACTAAATTATTTCATTAAGTTGCAACTGTAAGTTTGTACTGTTTTTCGCGGCTGCCAATCTTGGAGTACCCAAAGGTTAAACTTCATTTAAAGATTTTCGTGTTATAGAGGACTGGGGTTTCATTTTCTACGGACTATAGGGGAGGACTTTGAGGCTGCCTGAAAGGGAGTTTTCAAAGACAAATTCTCGGTGGTCAACATAAGATTTGACTACTCTCATTTTGGCCCCAGGACACATCCTTACATAAGTGTTACAGAATAAAGAAGAAAAAGAAAAATAGAGAAGGAATTAAAGAAATAAATAAAGAAAGAAATGAATTTAAAGAAGGGAAGTGAATTCCCTCAAAAAAAAGAGTTAACATCACTCCCCCCCCCCCGGAAAAAGAGTGGGATTTCCACTCCTTTTGGTTTAATAATGTTCCTTGTGAAATTAAAAAAAAAAACATAGTAAACAACTATCCAAAACAGTGCTAATTTTAACATTACGTGTGTAGGCCTATACGGAAACTCTGCACGTTTCCGGTTAATTAGATCCGGGTAGGGGTCGAAGCTGATCTCAATCACACATGTGTGTTAAGGAAAGGATTAAAGATATGCCCATTAAGGGAATATTAGGAACAATAGCGTAGATCGCCCAGGAAGTAGATCGTCCAGGTATAAATCAAGATATTGTGCGGAAGGGTATTGTTTTTGTGGGTCTGTGGTGTTATAGACGGTTGTATGTTGTGGGGGGATGATGAGAGATAGGTGCCTATGGTTAGGTGAGTTGCTGTCGGCGCCGGTTAAAGTGCCGCGGTCGAAGATGCCGAGTTTTGCTATGATCGCGCGTCACGGTGGTGTTGTCTTGTTATTTTTTTTTTGTGGAGGGGCAAGATGATGGTGTTTAGGTTAGGCGGGTTGCGGTCGGCGCGGTCATCGTGCCGCGGTGGAAGATTAGGTTTGTGGTGGAAGATTAGGGTTTTGTTGTTCGTCGTGGACAAAGTGGTTTTTTGTTAGTTTTGGGGTTTGTGGTCGTAGATGCGATGGTGGCAGTGTTTTAAAATGGTTTTGTGTGTGGTGATCTGGGTGTGAAAAGGGTAACTTTGCGGGTTTATGGGGTGGATAGGTTATTGTTGGGAGGGGTAGTTGTAGTTTGGTTAGGCGGTTTCAGTTCGGCGCGGTCACAGTGCGCGGTGTGTTTTGGGGGTTTGACTATTCGGCGTGGAAGTGGTTTTACGTTGGTAGTTTTTAAAGGCGTAGACGCGGTCACCGGAGCGTGGGGTTTTCCCGAATTTTGGTATGGCTTTGAATTGGGTTGGTTGTTATTTGTAATCTGTATGAATTTCAAGTATTTTGTGTATTAGATTTGTGAAGTTTCGGCGCTGGTCGTAGTGGGGCGGCACAATGAGGTGTTTTTAATTGGTTTTATGTTTTTTTAAAGAGTGAGGATGATTTTGAATGGAGTTGGTTCCGCCTTGTGTTGAAGGTTGTTTTGGCTTAGAAAGTTAAGTATTAGTGTTGTCAACCGGTCCGTGTTCGGCGCGGTCGCAGTGGCGCTGTGGTATTTGTAAATTATGTTCTTTTGTTGTTATGGGATTTTTAAACAAACATTTGTTTGTTAAATTAGTCTTTTTAGCTTGGGGGCCAGCTTTGAAGACAAAGTTGTTGTATTGTTATATGTTATGAATATTTTAGATGTACGAACTATGGGATATTAAAGGATAAAAGGGAATAGGGGGTTCGGATGGTTTAAAGGCGACAAGTGAAACTCGCTTAATTTGTAAACGTAGTTAAAGATATTGACAAGACTTTTTGTTCTGTTGCCACAATGGTGTCTTTCGGGGGAGAAAGAAGGTAAATGGAATTTAAAGTCAAGGGCTTTTGTATTTGTTAGAAGTTTGGGTCGTTTAGTGGGTTTTTTAAGTACTTGATATGGAGGAAATATGAGGTGTTGACAGATTCTGCTATGCGTGTGGTGACTACTAAAAAAAAAGTTTTATCTTATTTTTTGATATTAAGAATTGGTTTCATTTTCGTTGGGTCTTCATTAAATAATAAGGAAACTTGAATTGCAAATATAGTTCTGAATTAATTATTGCAAACAAGTAGTAAACGATTAGCGAAAGGGTGCTAAAAGGTGTATTTCGATAGTAAAAGGTTTGTCTGAGGCGAGGAACTAAAAGCTTAATTATATCAAGTTTCTTTTCAAATATGTATCAGGGTTACAAATGATAAGCTATGGAAAATTGGAAAAAATATATTTTTTTAGAACTAATATGATAGAATACAAGCAAAAGATAGCAATGTTATTTACGAAATTTCTTTTCGTGGCCTCTCACCCCTTGTCGCAAACATAACAACAACAGAAAAACCCAAAAGCGACGAGCTACGGCGTACCCTCCCCTAGCCCCTCTCAGGATCTGTGGTATAACCCACTGGTAATGAAAGACGTACAATCTATTGAGTCAGCCATTGCGAGTGGTGTTCTGAATTTTGCCAATCCATGGCCCCAGGGGGGGGGGTGGACAGGCCAACCTAACAGCACAGCAATTCAAAACGGCATCAACTTCCCGGGTGCTAGTCTGTTTCAAGGAGGGCGCTCTGACGCATATCGACCGGTTACACAGGACTTAAAAAGACTAGGCGTGGTCCCAGAAAATTTAAATCTAAATGACCGTTATTGGAAATTACACTATTTTGCAGCGGGGTTAATCCATAACCCCGACGGATCATTGAAGTCACTATTTTTTCTTAAATTATCATGATATTACTAAGATCTTTTGAACAAGGTTTAAGAGATGATGTTTTAAGGTCACTGGGGCCGAGATGCCATAGTAATGCACGCGCAGTTCCCCAAATACGTTGGGAAATCCCAATGCCCAAATCGAGCAGTCGTGTCCTACCCCCCCTGCCATGGCAAGTTGGTCGTATTGAGGGCGCGCGGTTTTCTAAAAATAGGCCAACTCAGGGATAGACCGATTATGTCCATGAAGGGCATAGCTTGCCCAGTGATCTCTGATGTTTTTAGGATTTAATTTCTTGACTCTTTTTTTAATACTTGCTACATTGATATGCACTGCAATATTAGTGAATGTAACTGTTGTAAAATTATACTCCAAAAATAATAAAATGAAAAATAAAATTTTGATTTAGTGGTTTCACTGTTCTCCTAATACGAAGACAGGGCCGAGACTGTGGGACGTCTACCCTCCCCCGAAACTAGAAAGAGCGAGGGTAGTAAGGGTTGTTTAGAACACAAAGAACTTCACGGTGTGTTTGTATTGGACATATAGATGGTCCCGTAAGAGTGTTTAGAAAAACCTAAAGCATGAGATTGACCTACGATGGCGTTTTGGCTATAGGGTTTTAAAGAAATTATGAGGCAATCAGAGTATGATGTGATAGGAATTCAGTAGCTAAGCCAAAAATTCTATTAAACGATAATTCGGCCAGGGGAGAGGTTGGTCCAGAAAAGGACAAGACTTCATCTGTCTTCTGTTGTTCTTTTTAAACATAATAATGATGATGTGTACTTTTGTGTTTTGTATTTACCTTCTAATCAAAATGATTGTAAAGGTAACCTCCGTCTAAGGAAGGTGTGCGTAATTAATGTTATATGGCCTCCATTTTTCTGATTAAAGATATTAAATTGATTTAATTTTAGTAAAAAAGATAGATTTCTCATGGGGAAAGTGCTTTGTTTATGATAAAAGAGAGCAGGGGATTCCCCATAGTGTTGTTTGTGCAATGCGCACCTGATAGTAAATTGCACAATAGGGTAAATGGGAATCCCCCAAAATGTAAACTTAGAAAATTGAGTCAATTGTTTATGCTTTGAGATCACAACACTGTATAAGCATAAATCGGTTTATTATATAAAATTCAGATCATTTGTGACACAAGGATTATTTTATTTGTTGTTTGTAGGGTATTCTGACCTGTGACGTCACGGGAATCATAACAGAATGTACTGTAAAAAAAAGAACCGTAAATTTACGGATACCGTAATTGTGAGAAGAAAACTACCCGAAAACCGTGAAGTTACTAGCAAAGCCCCGTGATTTCATATTTATGGGCATTTTGCCTGTTACTGTCATGGGATTTACTTGAAACTTTCCTAGCAACATCTTTTTTTGCAATATGCATTCATAACTCCCATAAAAACAGGAATTGCTTCTTAATTGAGGAATTAGCTGGGCCTTTCCCGTAACATCACACTTTTAGTAATTTTCTTCTCGCAAATACGAGTTCTTAAACATTACGGTGGCGACCGAAAAATACATTTCATTTTACAGTGTGTGTTTGCACCATGCATGCATATTTAAAATAACTGTGGGTAAAAAGGATATGGTATATTTATATTTTAACCCACCTTGATTAAACCCACAATCATCATTTTTTCAAATCCCAAATGCCATTTTGTGTTCTAAATGCTACACAGTGTTAGGTCATTCACAATTTATATTCTGTGTCTTTTGTGAAAACGGCCACTAAAACATTGTAAAACGGACTGACGATGACCGATGGGAGTTCTCTTACATCAGGCAATAGTTTGCAAGTATTTAAAATATAATCAGATTAACTTTTAATGTTGACACCCTGTAACAAATTAGATTGACTTTTTATCATTTTATTCATTTTTGCCCTATAACTCCAAAACCAATGTCGGTCGATGTCAAAACTATACATTTTTGAAAACCTGATGATTAGACGGACCCATATGGCGTACATTTCAACATGTTTGGACATTTTAAAGTTTTCTCCCCCCTGTGTAAACTTAAATTGGCCACTACTGAAAGTCATACCACAATTTTAGGGTATAGCATTAATGGAGATGGTGACTCAGTTACAGAATAATTAATTGGTTGGCCTTTCAGTGATCACACGAACTGTATTTTATTGAAATCAATCATACGAGTGCGAAATTCACCTGGGAAACATATACTTATGCAAAATATTTAATGTAACCCTATCAGAAACTTTGTTCGGTCAATACCCTTTATTAGGTGTATAAATTGCAGCAAACATGCGCATGCTTCTGGTTAAAGTATTTCTATTTGTACATGTAAATACCCCATACTAGTGGTGACATCTAGCAAATCAAGAAGAAAGAACATAATATGATAAATATCTAAGTTTGTTTTCTCCTAATGTAGAAAAGATGCAAAATCTTGATTCGTGTCTTTGTAAAGGTCATGTTATCAATAATCCAAAGTTGTTTACAATCTTACTCTAAACATGT
>JAMKCH010035247.1:0-16209 GCA_023653785.1 Ophioderma brevispina | reverse complement strand
AAAAACTTACACACACACAACACACACACACACATACACACACATACACATACACACATACACAACACACATACTCCACCTCTTATAAGCTCCCAGGAGTTGTCTAGTGGAGGTCCTAGCATTCGATATTTCTTCTCCAATGTTCAATTAATTTATTTTCACATTGTATCTGTTCTACTTTGTATATAAATTCACATTTATTTCCTTGTAATCTTTGTATCTGCTGAATAAATTGATTTGATTTGACATACATATATACATACACACGCTCAACGGAATGCAAAGTGGTCCTGCCAGCTATGCTGGTGGCCCACAATAATGTCTGTTATTAAAAGGGATGGCTCGATTTAGTCATACAAAATTTTGATTTTGATTAAATGACTTTCTCCACCGCAATACCCAAATCAGTTTCAACACCCAAATCAGTTTCATACTGATATTTCAATTCGTTTGATATTGGAGCTAAAACATCATTTTGAAGAATACTATTATAAAATTAAAGGGGCATTTCGTGATCCACAAGGTTCCTCGCCCCGACTTACCTAAAAAGTTGAGATTTTTATATCATCTGAACCGTTAGCATTAGTAATCCATGTGTACCTAATCTTACGTGCAAATTCGGTCGTATCTGTAAGAAATTATTTTGAGGTCACACCATTATTTTAATTTTCTTGTACTAAATTGGTTGAATTCTATGGACTCGCCAGAGAAAACCAGATTAAAATTTAGTGTTTTAAAGCAAGGAGTTGGTTTTGTTGTACATACTGCACTTTCTAGAAAGAAGTAACGTGTTTGAGTCAAGTTTAGGAAAGTTGTATTTGTCGACATTTCAGTGTGTATTCATGTACAGTGTGTCCTCCAAAAAAACCGCAACACTTTGTGACAGGCGCCATAAGTTTTTAACTAAAGCATATGACTACTTGTTATATGTTGTAAGGTAAGAAGGGACTGTTAGGAAACATCTCTGAAAATTTCCTAACGATAGAGTCAATATTTTTTACGATATGACCCCAGCAATCATCAAGTAACCCACAGGACACATTTTACAAAATTCAGGCGCTAGTAAGTACAAATACGGCACTGTAGCGTGCAAAACAACCAATATGAATCCAAGTCCACCAACCATTTTTATGTGGTTTTGTTTTTAATAACTGGTGCTGATATAGATGATGTGACATTTGTTTATGTTTGTGGCGCCCTCTGTTGGTGTAAGAGAGAAACTGGCAGGCAGAAGCCCCTATACTTTGCACAGGGATTTCGTTTTTCTGCTCTAACTTTGGTTTCAAATTAAATAATACCAACATTCATATTAAGCATGCTAATTGCTAATGCTACCAGTTGCATATTGTAACCGATTTAGATCAAGAAAGGTTCTGCAAGTAATTTATGACCAGATTTTATGTGGTCTGTCATTGAACGACTGTAATATTTTGCCTGCCAGAAAACAACAGAGGGCGTCCTGAATGTCAATATGTGACATCATAGGTCACATCATCTATATATAACATATCAATGTTTCCATTGGTAATAACAGCTAACAAACGTGCATTTAAAGACACTTAAAAGATGAAATTTGGAATACATGATCAACAAACACCTCATATTTTCCAAATTAGACAGCATTAGATTAGAGCTAATCAATCATCATAGTTTTGTGACAGCAAAAAGAGTTATCTTAACGCAAAATTGAACAATTGATGAGAGAATGAATTATACTGATATTGTTATTGAGTTTTGAGTTGAAAACAAATGTTTTACTTTCATAAACCTTCATAAGGAATGTAAAAAGCAAGTTGCAACCCAACGCATATCTAATTTTACCTAACATAGAGTTATTTGATGATTTAGTCATGGTTTTATCTTATATCGTTTGAAATGTATTGTATCACCAAATAAATGAATGTTTTATCATTATCAGTTGAATGGTAATTATGTAAATGCAGTTATTTGATCCAGTAGATGTTGTTCTGCAAGAAATATGGGCAATTAAATGTTAATTGTAATCAAAATTTGCTATTCTGTTCTTCAGTGCCACATTGTGGTTACCAGCTCCTTATTGTGGCAAAATGGGTACTGCGGGTCACTTCATTCCTGGGGTCATATTGTAAAAACTATTGACCATATCGTTATTAAATTGTCAGGAATATTAGCTAACAGTCCCTTCTTATTTTACAACAAATAACAATAGTCACATGCTTTAGTTAAAAAAATATAGTGCCCGGCACAAAATGTTGCGTTTTTGGGGGGGCACACGGTATAGGGTTTGAGCGTCCCTATTTAATTTTAAAACAAATCATACTTGACCTTTGAACTCCGACCCATGTTCGGCCAGACATAGGTTCACCCAAGAAACATTATATGGTTTAGCCAAGACACATTATATGGTGCAAAGATGAACATTGATCTTTAAATTTCAAGATATTTGAATGCTTCTTCTTTTCCGGTTCCAAAAGATTATAATTGGCATTTGATATTTTGTGCCCCTTTTCATGCCAAACCAAGCACCAAACTGGGTATAGGGCGCTTTTACCGGAGGTCAGTATAATGATATAAAATTGGATCGATTAAGGTAGAAAGATCCTAATCAAAATGTTTTTCCTTAAAGAAATCAATTTTCTGTTTTGTCCAGTTTTTAGTAATTCAACCATGAAAAATCCAAAAATGCTAATTACCATATTTTAATAATGTTTGTTTCCTTAGCAACGCGTTTAAACCTTAGTTACGGATATTTTGCAAAAATTTACAGAAATAAAAAAAAATGGAAACACTTTGTTCTATACAGACCAGGGAATCAGGCAAATACAACCTCTTTTACATAGGGGTTAAGGAAAGTAATGTAATGGCTGCAAGAACACTGGTGATATTAATTGACCAGTAAGTATCCGAAAACCTATTTTTGCCTATTTCTCAGTTTCTATTTTGGACCAAAGTGTCATTTTTGATGCACAATATCTCCAGTTTTGTTTCTTCAAATAAAATGCCATTTGCTAAAGTTGTTCATTAGATAATACTGCTTGTACTGACGTTTTTTATTTTTTTAAAGTCTACCCCGATTTGGAGTTATTAGCATTAAACATATTAATGAGCTGTGAAATTCCATGTAATTTTCATATTTTTGAATATTAATCAAAACCTTTTCATAAATTAGAAAAAATAAAATTGTCAGTACAAGGCAAATTGTGTAATTATCATAAATACCAAGTTTTATGTTGATAGGTGGTACACTCTGGTCAGGAGAACGCATCAAAATTTCTTCAAAATGGCAACCATTGGCGGCCATATTGGATCTCTCATTTGCATAATTTCTTCAGGAAGTGTCGGATTGCACATAATTCCACATATACTTTAATATTACGTATGAAAAGACATGAAAAATGTTTAAATTAAGACTTTAGTTTGATTAGGATCTTTCTATTTTAAGCCCAAATTAATTGGTTGAGCTATGAGTTTTGGGGGAGACGCAGTCGAGCCCAATATTTTAAAACTCATAGCAAGATCAATTTATATTGGGCATAAATCATCCAATTTTATCATGTCTTGGATCTGATATTTTCACACACTTGGACTCCCAAAAACATGATAATAGGTTAAATTGGCCAGACCTGCCTCCAGACAAGCATGCGCAGAATACAAAGGAATCACTTGTAGAAATAGCTGAAATTTTCAGGTGAACCAGGTGCATTAATTGTATTCTTCGCATGCTTGGATGATCTAGAGGGTAAACAAAAGTCCATTCAATATAATTTACCTTCCGTGAAAGGACCCCATACGTAATGTATAGGAAGATCTTACTTGAAGTGATGGATGGAGGATATTATCCTCCATGATAACCGTCCCCTTAGCGATGTGATACTTAGGGATGCCCAATATGACGCCAAAATGCCCCAGACACTCGGTAGTGGGGGACTGTAGTGCACAGATCACATGTGAGTGTGCAAATGTGGATAAAACTGTGAATTTTGGTACACAAGTACTTTATGCATTGATAATCAAAAAAAAATGATGGAAGCACTTGCCACACCCGTTTCAAGGCCCCAGCTTGGAGTTCAAGGTTACACAGGGGTAAAAAATTAAAATGTTCCGATTGTGCTGAAAAGCACACCCTGATGTTTGTCTGGTTACAAGGATTCCAAAAAGGTATAGTTTATACTACCTGTGACTTATAGTTTTGGAATTATGGGGTAAAAACTCTAAAAATGGTGAAAAAGTAAATTTTGGTTTGTACAGGGGTCAAAGGTTAAAAGTTGCTCCAATTTCAGTAAAACGTGGTTCAAATTGTTGGTTCAGCTCATAGAATGAAAATATAGGAATAGTTTTTACTATCTTAAGTGCTTGGTTATTAACCAAAATGGCCAATAAAGTCAACAGATATTGGCAGCTATTGGATTCTATTGACCTGTGACATAATTTTATTTATTTTGTTGGATAACGTGAAACCTAAAGCATAACAGATAAGGCAAACTATTCCTCATTTCAATCCCTAGAGCTAGGGAAACAATTTGCACCACATATTACCTGATTCAAAGCAACTTTTAACTTTTGACCCATGTACACACCAAAATTGACTTTTTTACCATTTTTACAGTTTTTAACCCATAACTCAGGAACTATAAGCGATAGATAGTGTAAACTATACCTTTTGGGAATCCTTGTAACCAGACAAACATCATGGTGTACTTTTCAATATAATCGGAACATTTTAAAATTTTGACCCCTGTATAACCTTGAAACTCAACCTGGGGTCCATTAAAGACACTATCAGTGATTTGCTAAATCAGCAAATCGAAAAAATCATCAAAAATCAGATTTTTGCATGTATGTAACAAGTACAGGTATCCTAACATACCCTGCAAATTATAAGACCAGAAGCAACCTAATAAGGACAGGATCGGAGATTTTAGTCATTAGTGTCCGAACGGACACTTACTACAACACGTAATTGAATGGAGAATCGTATCTTGGAACACTGCCGTTTTCTTCCTTTTCTGTTACTTCTACAGCTGGAAAAGGTAACTTAAGAGAATTCTACAGACTTATCCTTCACTTTGAAGCTATTCCTGCAAATTTCAAATATTTTTCAAATCGCTGATAGTGTCTTTAAGGGGGGGTTTAAGTGCTTCCATCAATTTTATGGATTATCAATGCCTAAAGTACTTGTGTGCAAAAATTCACAATTTTATCCGGAAGCGCACACTCTTTCACTACAGTCCCCTGCTATCGGGTTTAGTCCAGTATAAAGATGAACGTCCACTCACTTTACGTCCAACACACGTACGAAGACTGTACGAGGTCTAGAAAACCGGGTCTCTCTCTCGTGTGATGGAAACACGAAAGAAGAGACGAAAGCATACTGTTTCCATATTCCCCCATTGTGCGATGGGGGTGGGCAATCAAAACCACAGGGTAAGTTCAATTTAACAAATGTCAAACTGTAAGTATTTGTTTTTCAAACATTTACATTTGAATACTTTTTTTTATTTAAACTGATAGATACCGATTGTGCGAAAACACCTGTCCAGACAAGAAGAGGTATGGCCCATCTCCGCTGTTTGGTTTTTTTTTTTTTTTTTTTTGGATTCCAAAAAGGTATAGTTTATACTACCTGTGACTTATAGTTTTGGAATTATGGGGTAAAAACTCTAAAAATGGTGAAAAAGTCAATTTTGGTTTGTACAGGGGTCAAAGGTTAAAAGGGGTACAAGGTTAAAAGTTGCTCCAATTTCAGTAAAACGTGGTTCAAATTGTTGGTTCAGCTCATAGAATGAAAATATAGGAATAGTTTTGACTATCTTAAGTGCTTGGTTATTAACCAAAATGGCCAATAAAGTCAACAGATATTGGCAGCTATTGGATTCTATTGACCTGTGACATAATTTTATTTATTTTGTTGGATAACGTGAAACCTAAGCATAACAGATAAGGCAAACTATTCCTCATTTCAATCCCTAGAGCTAGGGAAACAATTTGCACCACATATTACCTGATTCAAAGCAACTTTTAACTTTTGACCCATGTACACACCAAAATTGACTTTTTTACCATTTTTACAGTTTTTAACCCATAACTCCGAAACTATAAGCGATAGATAGTGTAAACTATACCTTTTTGGAATCCTTGTAACCAGACAAACATCATGGTGTACTTTTCAATATAATCGGAACATTTTAAAATTTTGACCCCTGTATAACCTTGAAACTCAACCTGGGGTCCATTAAGGGGGGTTTAAGTGCTTCCATCAATTTTATGGATTACCAATGCCTAAAGTACTTGTGTGCAAAAATTCACACTTTTAGCCGGAAGCGCACCCTCTTTCACTACAGTACCCTGCCACGGGGTTAGTCCAGCATAAAGATTGAACATCCAATCACTTACGTCCAACACACGCACGCGAGACTGACGAGGCGAGAAACCGGGTCTCTCTCTAGTGTGATGGAAACACGAAAGAAGAGACGACGCATTTATGTGTCCATATTCCCCCATTGGCGATGGGGGGTGGGCAAATCAAAACCACAGGGTAAGTTCAACAATTAACAAATGTCACATGTGTAAGTATTGTTTTTTCAAAACATTACATTTGAATACTTTTTTTATTTTAACTGTAGATACGATTGTGGCGAAAACAAGTCCAGACAGAAGAGTATGGCACCATCTCCGCTTCTGGTGGAATTAATCTTGCTGCCAGCAATGTCGGAACCATCAATGTTGGTGATACTGTTGTACGCTTGTTTTTGAAATAAGACGTTGAAGGGGAACTTTTTTCCCAAGGAAAGTACTGGTTAATAAGCGAATATGTCCTTCAGGGTGCCCTCCAAACGTTTACGTGGACAATTTTTATTAAACATACGTGTCCGAGTCCAAACCTTTTAAGCACTGCAAAGAAACCGATTGTTTGTACTCGATTTTAAATTTTGATCGCATGTGAGCACCAGTTTTTAGAAATGATAACCAGATTAAAGGAAGTGTGTCAAGTTCCACTTGGATACCTTGTGTGAATTTAGTGTTGTGTTAGCAGTGATTTAAGTCCATTACCACTCCAATCGGTCATTGTGACTGTTTAATTCATTTGTATCGAACGCGTGCATATTTAAGGGTTTCGTTATGTACTAAAGGTACCTCTTTCGTATATGTAATTCATTATGAACACAGTTAACAAGTTTATAGGCAAGCAAAAATACCAATTGACAAACTCTCTGATAATTCGCTGTGTTGTAAGCGATCTACCTGAAGCTTTGAACCTACAGACAATTACCTAAATTAACTATGCATCGTGCATCAACGTTCGTTTCGTTGTGCCAAATTCCTCCACTGCTGCAGAATAAGACACCGTCCACAATGAAAAAATATCCATTATTTTGAACGAGATGATTAGAAATAGGCTTTGGCAATTGATTCCAAATGTTTTACGTGATGCTAATAAAGCCATTTTAGGTCAGGGCAGGAAGATATACATACAAATTATCTCACTTAAAGACTGGACTTCAGAGATTTCAAAATATATTTTTGGTGGTATTAATTAAAATAGTCAACTAAACAAAAAAATATTTACCAAAATGCTCAATTCCCAGGTTTGAGATGAATGGATTTTTGCGTGTTGATGCAGTAAACATTTGTGTACAGTGTAACAGTGCCATAGATACTGTGTATAAAAAAATCGGATCCGGAATTTTTAACAAAGTTGTGATTCATCATTGAAGGACTGCGGATTGAGGCTAGCTATTGCTTTCAAAAACGTGGATTAGTATATGGGAAGGCATTACGTATAGGCAACAAAACACAATTTCTTGAAAATTGGTGCGCCCCCTCGTGAAAATCTTGAGTCGGAAATGCCATTTTTTGGCAACTTTTCAAAAAAATCACGGAGAGGCCCCCGGCCTTGGGTTTAGGGGAAAGTTGCTCCTAGATCTAACAGGACAAATGACCGCTACCTCCAGTTTTTGCGGGATTCATCAAGGTTAGTAGTCATCATTTTGCCTAGGAAGTAAGGAATAAACCCTTCAAACAATCAGAGGCAAATCCACTTGGTCTTTTTGGTTGCGGATAAGTCAGCAACAAAGCCCAAGGGTGTGTACAATTCAAATGTGACTTGAACAGTTCTTCAATAAATTGATTATTGTTCAAAATTAATGTTCAATTCTTGGAGTTTGGGGCAGCAGTTTTTGAAGATGTTTTTTGTAATTTCGAGGATGCTGAAAAGGTGGTTTTGGTCCAACCTCTGTGAAATGAGAGAAACTCTCGCAGAGGGCGTTGCTCAAAATGGCCAACAAAATTCGACAAAATTACAATTAAAACTTAAACAGAATAAGTTTGGATACCAGGACTAGGAACGGATGTGAGATGATTAGTTAATCCAGGCGTTTTAAAATTACACTTGGTTAGGTGATTATTATACTCAGCAATATTGATGAGCAGCTGTTTTTGAGTATGTGATTCTAAATATATTATTATGTTATAGAAGAAAGGTTCCACCAGTATTCTGAACTAGTGTATGTTAACAGGTTAAAGAAATTTTGGTACGATTTCTTCAGCTTGGTATATGAAAAAGTTTGTTATGGCATAATGACAAAATAAATGTGGGTGATAAAAAATGTTATTATCAACATTGGGCCTAAGATGGGGAGCTGTGTAAGTGATATACTCTGGATCACGATGGTAATTTTGAGGCGCTTTGTCAACAAATCCTTTAACTCAGATGGACATATAAATTCAAAAATAGTCATTGCCATTTAAGCTTTCATGTTCGGTATTTAAAGAGATATAAAAACAGGTCCAGACGGAATTTTTATGGCCTCATTACTAGGTAAAGGATTCGAGAAATTATCGTCGATGGAAATAATTAAAGAGAATCTTCAGTTTGATATTAACGATTTTGAGCCCGATTTTAATTTAACTTTTAAAATGGGACTACTAAACTAGCCACGAGGGTTATAAAGGAGAATCCCATTCTAGAGGTTGGGGAAGAAAGAAGGTTTGAAATGTTTTTCTATAGTTGGAGGGTGCTGAATCAGAATATTTTTTGGGTCCAACTCGGGGAATGTGGGGAACTGGTTAAAATAAGAGGTTTGGGTCGAAAATTAGACAGAGGTAAATTTGCAATCAAGTCCAAAGTGGTGTTAAATGTCACCAATATAAGGATTTTAAAAATGTAAGTTGTTAGGTCGGCCCTTAGTTACACGGCTACAGCCCTGATAAGGTTCCACTCCCCTTCTCGAGGACTTAATTCTGATCTCAGTTGGAAAAGGCAGCGTCGTTGTGCATCGAAAAAAAATTCGATAAAAACACGATGGAAAACCATTGATTGGATTAGAAGAGGTACCTAGCTTTCTGGTATATTTTTTGATGTTGTAGTCGTTTTTTTCGTGAGGGCTATCATATGAGTTAAAATGAGATAGTAAGTTTTGGGCGTAGCCCTCTGTTATTGAATTATTGTTTTTAAGGGTGGCCTTTTCGTGGCCATGATAGCATGCGGGTATTGGGTGGCAACTCAGAGTTAATGTTCCCTTTATTTTTGGGAAGCTATCTGTATGCAATGAATTTATAAGTGCATGGTAATGACTCCACCTGTTGTACTTTGTCTTTATAAATGATTATTGTACCATTTGAATGTTGTTGTGTATGTATTTTTTGTGTGAGGTAATAAAAAAAATAAAAAAAATAAAAAAAATAAAAAATTACTAATAAAAAAATGGGATATTTTCAGTTTGCAGTTTTTGGGTTATGAGCAGCAAAGAAACTAAAACTGATAATTCTTCCAAAATGAAGAGTAGTTTTAAATGTTAATCTAAAGTGTTAATCTAAAATGTTATACTCTATTCAGAATTTTGGAAACAAATGAAAAAACAATTGATCATGCTGACTGGTTACCCTGGGTAACGACATCATATTGGAACCCTATTTTGCTAATTGGATACGCAAAATCAACTCAAAAAATATTGATGCTATCATATGAAACAAAGAGAAATGGTTTATTATGCATGGATCAACATCTTGTTGAATGAAGTATGTCCTATTGAAGTGTTAAGAAGGGTAACCAGTGAGCGTAAACCCACAGGTTTTTCTGCTAAAAAATGAAAAAAATATTTTTGTTTTTTTAAACTTTCAATTTTTTTGTGTGAAAAATTTGCATTTTGCAGCTCAATCCATCAATTTTTATTAATCACAGAACAACATTAGAGCACATCTGCGTCCAAAATTTGAAGTCGGTTTACTTTTAATTTTGAGAAATTCATGTTTGAGTGCTGTGAGAACTGTGCAAAATCGAATGGTCAAAAACGAAGTTCAAAGTTCAGATAGTTCTTAGGATAGCCAATTCATGCTAGTAATGATTTATTCTTACAAATTAGTTTAATATTTTCGATGATTTATAGATTTTTAAAATAAACATTTAAAGTAAACATTTATCCAAGGGTGATGATTTGTTGAATTAAAAAATACAAGCAGTTGTGTAGAAATTCGCTTATGTGTTCAGAATGACTCGATTATAACAAAAAATACATAAGAATTAAAAAAAAAGAAAAACCATAAAGAAATGTTCTAATTTTTGATGAGGTCGTTGGACAAAAATGTCTAAACTTACAGACTCGCATATCCGATTTGATGTTGAAACTTGAATGATTAAACTGAAAGCCTAATATGCAGCGAAATTACAATGCAACACAATAAACAAACCCCCAAACCCAATGTTATTGTATTTATGGTATTTCAATTAATGACTTATGATAGGTACACAATAGGGTGTTATTCAAAATGACGCCTCCGTCAGAATATCGTAGGGCCTATTTAAGGGTTGAGTACATGCCGGCCCCTACATTCTAGGGTGAAAAGTTTGGTAGATAGTATGGACCCTCTAATCAATGTGGAAAGGTAGTTAGTGGTTTCAAAATGTGGTTTTGTCCGTTTTCAATTTTATGATACAACAATTGGCTATATAGCCAGGACAGCCCAATGGGACATGCACTAAATTAAAGGGATGCCCATATATAAAAAACCACAACAAAAAATAAAAACCTCTCCATAAAATTAAAAAAAAAAAAAAAAAAAAAAAAAAAAAAAAAAAAAAAAAAAAAAAAAAAAAAAAAAAAAAAAAAAAAAAAAACCCTAAGACCTAAGCTACAAGAGGTGGAGGCTAACAACGAGGCTTTAAAGGATTTTAGGGAGGTGCACTTTCACATCTCGCGGCAGGGTTCAATAATATAGAAGCAAGTGCATAAAGGACCTTTTGGAAAGCGAGCGCCTGCGGAAGGGTGGATCAAGAGAGAGGCTATTAAGATTGCGAAGGGTAGTTTAGGGTGAAACTTGAAGGGATTAGGAGAAGAGCAAAGTGGTTAAGAATCTGAAGAATGGCACAGGACAGCAAACGTCACGGCGCTTTAGATAAGGGCGGAAGATTGGAAGCAAGGAGGAGATAATTAAGGGAAGAGATTCAAGAGGAGAATGACTCTGCAGGCAAACGTGATAGATTCCAACCTGTTGTTTATTAGGCCGTGATGTTTAAAGGTGCCAAGTAATACTGCCGACTAAAGGATGGTTGAACCAAAAAGCAAGGTACAGGAAAACGCGTCCCTTTGTGGCGTTTGGTTTGTGGTAGGGAGGCGTGTTAAAGCCCTTATTGGATATAGCATATGGTCTCTGGGCTTTCTTGAAGATATAGTCCACGTTTGACATTCCCAGGATAACTTTTCAGAGATGTGAATACCAAGGAATTTGACAGAGGAAACTCTTTCAATGATGGTTGATTCATGCGGAGCAGACGATTGGGAAAGGGGTTTTTCTTGGTGGTGGAAATGACCATGAAATGAGTTTCGTATTGCTGGCATTGGCAGTGATATTGTTGATGGTAAAACCAGTTATGAAGTAGTATCAATGTCTGCTTTGAAAGACTGGTGATGATCAATGTCAGCGGATGGGTGTATAGGGTGGTTGTCATCAGAATAAAGAACCAAGGAACTGTTGATAGAAAATGAGAATTAGAAAGATCTTGATATAGATAAGAAGAGTTAGTGGCCCCAAGACAGAGCCCGGGGGAAACAACCAGACAGACCAGGGACAGGATCAGAAGAACTGCCAGGAACAGAAATAAGACTGGATTACGGCCGGAAAGGTAGCCCTTAGCCAGCAAAGAAGGGGACCCGTGATCCCAGCAGAATGGAGTTAGTGTACGCAAAAAGAGGGCCAGGGGGGACTTTGTCAAAGGCCTCTCTTACATTAGGGTCGAGAATAAGGCTACTAGCCACACTTTTCCGACATTCAACGATGCTCATACAATCATTAAGGGCCGTGGGGAGGGCATCGGCAGTGGACAACTTCGGAAGAAAGCCAAATTGATGTCGGTTAGATTTGGTTTTTGTTTAGAACTTGTTGCGATAGATTGAGAAAGGATGTGCTTGTGGATAACCCTTTCCAAAATCGTGCAGCCCAATTGGTTGGAATGATAGGGACGGGTAGTTGGAAAAGAGAGAGTGGACAATCACCAGACTTGAAGATCGGAATGACCCTAGAAAGCTTCCATGCACTGGGTGTAACACCAGAGGAGATGGAAAGATTAAAAGATCACACAGACTGGATTAAACAGTAACAGCACAATGTTCTTAAGCATCTAAACTTGTTATGCCACCACACCTGCACAGCTGAGTTGTTATTAGCGTGCGAAATAGGCTTCACGATCTCCCGGACTACATCTGAAATGAGAAAGAGTAGAGGAATGTGATAGTGTGGAGAAGAAAAGTTGGGGGCAGATAACGGTTGAAACACTCAGAGAACAACTGACTGAATGAATGGCGATACCTCAAGAGGTGTGAAAGCAATTTCCCTTGTAATTGATGGTCCTAGCAGGAAGAATGGAGGGATGGGCCAGGCCGTGACTTGACATAGCCCCAGAAGGATTTTGGTGGGGAGAATATTATCAAGAGGCTGGCACAAAAAGGTTTGCTTGCAATTTCCATAGGGGCCAATTATTTAAGGTTACACAGAGTAGCTTCGAAAATGTTGAAAAAAAGCCATATACATTATTTTCGTCTTCCTAGATAAGGATAACAATAGATAGTTTGTACAGGACTTACGCCCATGGTGTGTAGTGATAGGGTAAAAAAAAAAAACGACTAAATGGTTTAAAAAGGTCCAATTCAATTTGTACAGAGGTAAACATTGTAAGTGCTCTATATTTAAATAATTGCAAATATTGCCTGAGGAAAGAGACTCCCAAAAAGTATAGTTTGGTTATGTTACATGTTTACGTACCAAGATAAATGTCAAAGCGTTCAATGCCAATGGATTATGTTGCCCTGTGGACTATATTTTTCACATAAGAAGATAAACCATGCGGTGCAGATGCTACAAAAACGATTCCTTATGTTGAAGATACTCTAGTGTCATGGTGGTTTTGTATGAATATATGTCAGAGCTAAACCCTTCAGAATCTACTAATTTAGGTCAGGAACAATATATAAGAAAAGGGAAGAGACAAAAGGGGAAAGAGAGAAAAAAAGGGAAAGAGAGAGAAGAAAACAAGAACAGAAACAGGAACGAGAATAGAAAGAAAAAGAGAAAGTAGAGAAAGAGGAGGGACGGAAGGAGAAAAAAGGGTAAATTTGTGCTCTGAAACACTATTTTGTATCGCTTGGCAACACCCAGGACCTTATGCATGTTATGGGAGCTCGTCCCTGGAACCCGTTTGGGACTTCGTTCCCTAGCCCCCTGGCCCACTGAACTCTGACCCCACCCCTCGTACATATCATCCAGCTGCTACAGGAATCGGAAATCTCTTGAGTCTTGCCCTCCCCCCTTCCTCCGACCCCAGTCAGTCAGATCTGCTACCCCACTGAGTCCTACGGGCCGCATGGTAAAAAAACAGGGATAGAGACTAACGCGTAATGTATAAAAATTTGACTTGATAACCTATATGCATATATTCAAATGTGAATAAAAAACAAAACAATTTTCAACATTCTGATATCTTTAATGATTGCTTTTGTCTTCACAAACCGGAAACGGTCTATCCTTAACTACGCGATATATGGCCGTTCATCAATGTTTGGTATTTTTAGCGACTTTTTCATACTCATCATCCAATGGGGCCACAACTTTTTAGGAGGGCGGGCAATTGAAATTTTGCCTGTTTCATGGTCCCAGGCATGTAGTTAATGTTCTCAAAATAATTTCAAGACCCTCACATCATTATCTTGTCATTAGGTCCTATTAGAAATGGAAAAAATAAATTTCCATATACAAGGGGTCATTGTTGGACCCTCCCCCTGAAAGAAAAGGCGTAAACATCAAAATGCACTGATTATTCCCATCCCAGGTGAAATCCCAATGGTCAATAGCTCTGTTCAATACAAAGAAATCATAACTGATTTATTGTAGAGATTATACAACCGTAAAAAAGTGGCACTTAAAAATCACGTTTGTCACCTAATTCGTCCAATTGTATTTTTGCTCAAGGTCACACAATTTTGAGGGGCTGCTGTATGAGAACGGAAAGGCATATAAATTTCATGTTTGTGACCTCACCTTAGTTGCCACAAAAAAACTATCCCTGAGCAGAAAAAGTTAGAGCAAAGGATGTATGGTGAACTCCCTTCCTGTTCTGGCATGGAAAACCTCAATGAATTCATTCATAACATGCTGACACTGTTTCTGACAGATAATTTTTATCTCAAAAACGCATGACTTTTAGCTAATAAAAATATATTACGACCCCCTCCATACTATTGCCATTGCGGCGGCCATGTGGAGTGGCCCAACTCTAGGTCCAACGGTTCTGTAGATACCCCTAAAAAGGGGCCTGGCCATTTCAGCTATTCGGTTGGCAGTTGGGAATTATGTTACCCAAACCAATTAATCTTGTTCCTGGACCTTCATTAGTGGATTCCTGAGAGTTAAAGCTCTGTAACATATATTTCATTCAAACCCCCATGAGCTAACTAGATTAATATTAAGCTGAAAATCTTTTTTTTTTTTCATTTTGACCAAAATTGGAGGCAACTTCTGATATACAAATGGAAATTGACCCTGTTTTTTTACAGTTTTAAATAAACAACACGCATGGACCATATCAATATGGCAAGAGTTTACTCGCTCATATCATCTGTAACCGTCTTTTGATATAAAATTGCATCGATTAAAACCCAATTTAATTGGTCAAGCTATGATTTGGCAAAAAATATTGGGCGAGACTCAGTCGGCCCAATATTTTAAAACTCATAACAAGACCAATTAATATTCGGCGTAAATATCCATTTTTTTTTTTATCATTATCATGTTTTGGATCCGATATTTTCCCACACTTGGACTCCTCCAAACATGATGTGGTAAATCAGTAGTGGGTCCTTTGGTACATTCCCGTGAACCGAGAGAGCAGAGCAGCATTTCTCATTTTACTTGCCTTCATGAGGTTAATGACAACTTTTAACGGGGGTGGTCCCTCGATAAAGTGTGGGCGGAATCCAAGGAGGGGAAAATCCATAAAGACAGGGGTCAAAAGATGAAAAAATAATGCTGATTGCTGTAAAAAGTAACCAAAGTGTTCCCTGTTACAAGGATAAAAAAAGGTATAGTTTGTAACTACCTACAAGGTATGGTTACACCGAGTTATATAAAGTCGTCAAATGTCAAAGTCATCACCAAAGTTAAAGCTTAATATTTCCCCGATTTCTTTAAAACTGTCACAAATTGTTACCTTTCCACAGGGATTGCAACAAAAGTAGTGACCTCTCATTTGTATTTGATTTACGAGATAAATGAATACCAAACAAGGTCACCCTATTGACGCTCTATTTGATCTCCGAATTTTAAAAAATATGTTAGACGGTGCAAAAATGTTTTTGTTGCAGTCTCTGGAGGAAAGATGCACAATTTGAGCCCATTTTTGAAGAATTCGGACAATAATTTTAAGATTTACCTTTCCCGTGATGACCTTGGGCCATTTTGATGTTTTTTGTGATTATATCTCCATAACCATAAGGTGTAAGTAGTACAAACGAACCTTTTAACGTCTGTTTTATGAATTTCCCCCCCCTGGATTCCGCCCCCACTTCACACGAGGGGCACCCCACTAAATTTGTTCCTTAACTCAAAGAGACAAATCCACTGAGAAATGATGCTCTTGCTCTCCACGGTCACGGATGCTCCAATGAACCCAACTACAGTGCCAATTCTTGCGTTGTGCACACATCGACTATTGAAAACGTCATAATTGTGCAACTTTTGCTTATG